>CAUYRH010103821.1:0-10663 GCA_963574655.1 Perodicticus potto
TATAGTGATTAAGAAAATGCTATGAGGGCTATCTCTCACAGTACGATCAAAATGTTTCTGATTGTATATGAAGCACATTCTGCCCTATGATTGCACCAATGTACACAATTATGATTTAATAAAATTATTTAAAAAAATGTATAAAAATGAAATGTTGAATAAAAATGAAAATATAATATATGGTAATTTGTGAGACACAGCTAAAGCAGTGTTGAAAGGGAAAATTTATAGTAATAAATGCTTACATTAGAAAATAGGAAAGTCTCAAAACAATAGACTCAGCTTTTACTTCAAAAACCTCGGGAAAAAAGAGCAAAGTAAATCCAAAGCAAGGAGAAAAAATGGAATATGAAAAATAATGGAGAGAATAAGTGAAACAAAGATCTGCTTCCTTGAAAAGATCAATAAAATTGGTAAACCTCTGCAAGACTGAAAATAAAAAAAGACATAATCAATATTGAAGTGAAACAATAGATGCTATTTGATACTCTGTAGAAATCAAAAGGAAAATAAAGGAGTTCTATGAAGAACTTTATACACATGAATAAATGATAACTTAAATGAAATGGACCAATTCTTCAAAAAATACAAACTTATACAACTCAATATGAAATAGATAATTTGAATAGTTCTATTATTCCTAAGAAAATTGGATTTTTAATTTTAGAAATCTTCTCACAATGAAAAATCACCATGCCCAGACAGTTTCCCTGGAGAATTATACCAGACATTTAAATAATTAACATTCATCTACACAATCTCTTCCAGAAAACAGAAGGAGAAGAATATTTCTCAATTCATTTTTGAAGTATTACCCTAATAACAAAACCAGACAAAAACAGTACAAAAAATGAAACTCCAAACTCATATCCCTCATGAATAAAGAAGCAGAAATTGTTTTTTGTTTTTTGGGGTTTTTTTTTTGAGACAGTCTCACTTTGTCACCCTTGGTATGCTGTGGCATCACAGGTCACTGCAACCTCAAACTCTTGAGCTCGAGCAATCCTCTTGCCTCAGTGTTTCATTTTTTGTAGAGACAGGATCTCAGTCTTGCTCAGGCTGCTGTGAAACTCCTGAGCTCAGGCAATCTACCCAACTCAGCGTCTCAGAGTGCTAGGATTACAGGAGTGAGCCACTGCTCCCCACCAGAAGTGAAAATTCTTAACATAATAACAGCAAGCAAAACTCGGCAATATAGAAGAGAATTATAAACCAGACCAACTAGAGTTTTCTCTAGGGATGCAAGATAGTTCAATATTTAAGTCAATTAAGTGAAGTCTTCCGTATTTACAGGTTATAGAAGAAAAATCGCATGATCTTATCAATAGATACAGAAAAAGCATTTGAGAAAACTAAACACACACTCATAATAAACTCTCAGAAAACTAGGACTTGAGTGAAGCCTGATATGGAGCACCTATAAAAGCCCTACAGCTAACATTACAATTAATGGTGAAAGACTGTATGTTTTGGGAACAAAATAAGGATGTTCACCACTCTTATTCAACATAAAGCCAGAGGTTCTAGCTGGTGCAACAAAGCAAGAGAAGAAAATAAAAGATATAGAGCATGAAAAGGATGGAATCAAACTATTCCTGTTTTCACCTGGTCTTAGCCCAAGGCCAAGGAGTGATTACTCACCTGGTTTTCAGATGGCATGACTGTCTACACAGAAAATACCAAAGAATGTGCCAAAAAAGTCCATAGGAGTAACAAGTGAGTTCAGCTTTTCAGAATATGAGATAAATATCCAAAAAAACAATTGATTTTCTATATATAAGCAATGAATACATGGACACCAAAACTAAATAATCAATTTCATTTAAAATCACTAGCCCCACCCCAATAGCTGTAAATCTAACAAAAAACGTGGAAGAGTGTTATGTTGAAAAGTACAAAACACTGATGAAAGAAATAAAAAATCTAAGTAGAGATACATATAATGTTCATGGACTGGAGATTTTATATAGTAAGAATGCCAGTTGTCCCCAGATCATTATATAGATTTAATATAATTCCTATCAAAATTCCAGCAAGATTGTAGATATAGATAAGATTATTGTAAAATTTATATGAAAAGGCAAAGGAAATAAAATAGTTAAAATAATTTATTACTCCAATTTGTACAAATAATCAACACATTGAATCCCATAATGGCATAAATGTATTCATGATCTATGTACAAATGATTTAATAAAAAAAAAGAAAGAAAAAGGAAAAAATCCCCCCCCAAAAATAAAAAAAATAAAAATAAAATAAAATAATTTTTTATAAAAAAGAATAAAGTAGAAGAAATTTTTTTTCTACACTGATTTTATAACTACTAAGTCAAGGCTGTATGGTATGGGTGGATAGACAGACACAAATACCAATGGAACAGAATGGGATCCCAGAAGTAGACCCACACAAATATGCCCAACTGATATTTGACAAAGGGGCAAAAACAATTCAAAGAAGGTAGAATACTTATTTTAACAAATGATGCTAGAGTAATTGGACATCCATGAGTGGAAAAAGGAACCACAACCTAACCTCTCACCTTCTGCAGAAATTAACTTAGAAGAGATTGTGAACTTAAATGAAAAATTTTAAAAAATTGGAAAAATACATAGCAGAAAAATCTTCATGATCCAAGGATAGGCAAAAAGTTCTTAGATTTGATTCCAAACTCATGAATCATAAAAAGAAAAACTGATAAGCTCAACTCCATCAAAGTTAAAAACTAACTTTTCAAAGGACAGTATGAAAAACAGGCTGTGGACAGAAAGAAATATTTGCAAACTACAGCAAAGGACTATTATCTAGATTAAAAGACTTCCAAAACTCAAAAGTGAAAACCAAACGATCCAACTAGAAAAATGACAAAAGAAATGGATGTTACTGAAGAGAATACATGAATAGCAGATAAACAGATTAAAAGATGGTTGACATCATTAGCCAGCAAGGAAATGTAAATTAAAACCACAATGAGGTACCACTACACAACGATCAGGGCTCAGAGCGGAAGGATGTGGAAAAACTGATGATTCAGACATATATTGCTGGTGTGAGTGTAAAATGCTGAGGCTACTTTGGAAAACAATTGGACATTTTCTCAAAAATTAAACTTGCAACTACGATGTGATTTAGCAGTTGTACTGCTGGACATTTATCACAGAGAAAGGAAAACTCATAATCACTCAAACGTGCACATGACTGTTTATAGCGGTTTTATTCATAATAGCCTTAAGCTGGAAACACCTACATGTCCATCAAAAAGTGAATGGTGAAACAAACTCTTTTACATGCACAACATGGAACACCACTCGGCAGTGAAGTGTGTGTGTGCTGTAACAACTTTGCATAAATCTCCAGAGAATTATGCTGAATGATAAAGTCCCACTCCCAAATGCTACAGTCTGCACAATTGCATTTATATAACATTCTGGAAATGGAAAAATTATAAAAATAGAGAACACATTAATAACCTGAGGTTAAGTAGGGGTGGTGGCCCAAGGGAGGTGGGCAAGGTTATAAAAGAGCAACATGAGAGATCCTTATAGTGATGAAAAGAAAATTCTTTTTGAAATATCAATGGCAATATCTGGCTATGAACCTGTACTGTAGTTTTGTAAGATTTTACCATTGAGGAAACTGGAGAAAGTGTATACAGAATATCTCATTATTTCTCACAACTGCACGTGTATCTACATTGATCTCACGTGAAAAGTTTAATTACTAAATAAAAAATTACATTGGCATTCATCACAGAGGAAAAATATTTAGATCTGAACAGTAAAAAAAACCTTCATTTCAAAACTTGCAAGAAATAGAGTCAATATTTGGAGAAATATTTATAGCCTTAAGTGCTTTTATAAAAGTAGAATTCTGACTGAAAAGCATAAACTAAAGGTCAATTTAGTAAGTTCAAAGAAGAACAGAATAAACCTGAAGTAAGAAGAAGGAAGGAGAAAATAAGAGCAGCAATTTATAAAATGAACAAGAGTTACAAGAGAGTGACTCACCAAAGTTCAAGTTATTCTCAATAAAGAGCAATAAATTGACACACCCATTGAAGAGTAATCCAGGAATAGAAGAGAGATGGCACAAACAAACACTGTCACATGCCATAAAAATTAAAGGGAGCAGAGGATACTGCAACCAACTTTACATAAGTAAATAAGACTGAGGTTACGGGAATAAATTCCTTGAAAAAGAAAACTTACCAAAATTGGCTCTAGAAAAAAACAGAAGTGTGACTTCTTGCAGTGATTTAGTAGATCACAGAAGGCTATTAACCTTCCCACTGAAAACAGACAAAAAAAATCAGATAAATTACAAAATTTATATATTTTTAAGTCAACACAGAGTCATAGGCAGATGACAAGGAGCGGATGAACTAAAATTCTAGAGAAGGAAGATCTTGTCTAGGTAAGCTTTGGGCCATTTGCTGCCTCTGGGCTGAGCTTGAGGACTAGACTTGGCCTCCTGGGTGGAAGAGAACCACATAATGCTTTGGACAGTCATGTAGGTGGATGTGTTGAATTAGAATTAGAAGTGCTTCAAAATATTTAAGCATAATGGAAATGCAAAGCAAAACTACACTGAGACAATACTATGTACTCACCAGAATGGCTAAAATTAAAGACTGACAACAACAAATGCTGGTGAAGATGGGGACTTAGTGGAGCTGGTGGGGATGTAAATTGTTTCACCTACTTTAGGAAACTATTTGACAGTTTTTATAAAGTTAAAAATACACTACAACAATTCTAATAAGAAAGATTAAAGTATCGATCTAGACAACATATTGAGTGAAAGAAGCCAGTTACAATAGAAAGCATATTGTATGATTCCAATTACAAGAAGTTCAAGAACTAGCAATATTTATCTATTATAGTAGAAGTCAGAATAGTGGTTACTTCTTGGTGGAGAAATATTTTCTGGGAAGGGGCACAAGGAAAACTTCTGGTGTGATGGAAATATTGTATATCTCCATTTGGTTAGTGATTACACAGATGAATACATACAAAAATTTCATAGAGTTGTACCCTTAAGATTTGTTCATTATAATTCCTTTGAAAAGCCAATGATGCCTCTACAATACATGATAAAAGAAAGACGCAGGTAAATAAAGTAGAAGAGATACCTGCATATAAAGGATGGTGGGAATGTTATGAATCAAGGGTAAAGGTTAATTCCATTCTGGGTATCTGAAGTCCTCAAGTTTTACCAGACTTTTATTATTGCAGTCTAAGATTGCAAACTATTCCCTTCCACACCCCACCCAGTGCTGATTCATTCTTCATGTATCCATTGCTGAGTCTCATCTACTCCACCCGATAAAAATACAGCTCACTTCTGCGGCGTCGTGACACATAAAGCAGGGTTACCCAGATTATTCTACTGCTGAGTGGACAGCTTCTGAGGCCTCATACCCAGGGCTCTCATGCCCTATAGTTTGCCATCCTGTCAGGACATTCTCCTGGGGTCTCCCTGACTACCTCCATCACCTTGGGCCTTTCACAGTTTTATAAGCTCAGCATTTACCCTGTAACTAGGTTATGAGACTGGTGGACTAGATGGATCATTTGATTTATTTCTAAGCTACATACTATTACATGTGAAAACATAAAGTCAGTTTATCATGTAAGAGCTGGAGAGGAGGGAGAGCTGGGCTTGAACATTGGTGGGGAAAGTAAGCCAATAAAAAAAAGAGTAACTAGCCGGGCGTTATGGCGGGTGCCTGTAGTTCCAGCTATGCAGGAGGCTGAGGCAAGAGAATCGCCTAAGCCCAGGAGTTGGAGGTTGCTGTGAGCTGTGTGACACCACGGCTCTCTACTGAGGGTGATAAAGTGAGACTCTGTCGCTACAGAAAAAAAAAAAAAAAAGAGTAACATGGGGGCTGGGTGAGGTGGCTCATGCTCGTAATCCTACTCTGGAAGCCGGAGGTGGGTGGATTGCTTGAGCCCAGGCCTTCAGGACCAGCTTGGGCAAGAGTAAGAACCCGTCTCCAAAAAACAATAGCCGAGGTTGTGGTGGGCACCTGTAGTCTCAGCTACTCAGGAGGCTGAGGCAAGAGGATCCCTCAAGCCCAAAGGTTTGAGGCTGCTGTGAGCTGTGAAGACACCACAGTACTCTACCAGGGCATCAAAATGAGACTCTGTCTCACCAAAAAAAAAAAAAAAAAGCAGTAACTTCTGACTGTTTTCCATACCAGATTATGAATATTTCAGTTGTGGTTGAACAGGTCTCACTTGCACACTGCTTCCCTTAAACCTTTGTTTAGAATCTTGAAAGCTGCACCTTTCAATAATTACTTTTAAAAAATTGTTACAGATGTCAGTCTTGGAGAATAAACACTGGAGGAATGAGTTGTTTCCCTTTATACCGCCATTCATAGGTATTTTACATAGAAATAATTTCTTTATACTCTCTTGTTTCAAAACGGTTTTCAGATAATTTACAAAGTAAAACAGGCTCAGACATATATTAAAATTCTTAGGTAAACAAATCAGGGGAAGGCTAGATAGGGATAGCTCCCCCAAAGTGAAACTATGGAGCAAATTCAGTGTCTAAAATAACTGTTTTCAATTCTGTATTCTTTCTTTCTTTCTTTCTTTAGTTTCACTTTGTCACCCTCAGTAGAGTGCTGTGGCATCACAGCTCAAAGCAACTTCAAACTCTTGGGCTTAAGCAATTCTCTTGCCTCAGCCTCCCAAGTAGCTGGGACTACAGGTGCCTGCCACAATGCCTGGCTATTTTTTTGTTGCAGTTGTCATGGTTGTTTAGCTGGCCCAGGGTGTGTTTAAACCTGCCAGCCTCAGTGCATGTGGCTGGTGCCGTAGCCACTGTGCTACAGATGCTGAGCTCAATTCTGTATACTTTAAAAAGTCTCCTGCGTGGTGCCTGTGGCTCATTGAGTAGGGTGCCAGCCCCACATACCGAAGGTGGTGGGTTCAAACCTGGCCTCGGCTGAACTGCAAAACAGAAAAATAGCTGGGTGTTGTGGCGGACGCCTGTAGTCCCAGCTACTCGGGAAGCTGAAGCAAGAGAATTGCTTAAGCCCAGGAGTTGGAGGTTGCTGTGAGCTGTATGACTCCACCGCACTCTACCATGTGTTATAAAGTGAAAATCTGTATCTACAAAAAAAAAAAAAAGTCTCCTAGTTGATTTTTAGCTTCTTAGTAACAAGTATAAAAAGAAAAACCACACAATTTGTTACATGATTGAACCCATATACATTTATTAACTGTGGGCTTAACAGTATGGTTTATTAGCTTTCTAAAGGGAATTGAAGATCAGGACTTTATTCAGAAATGCTTACAGACAGACTAGGGGGATGGTCCCCTCCTACCTTCTTGCATTCTTGTTGGCTTTGGGAGTGGAAATGATACAGTGTTCCCCTCTTCCCAGCTGCACAGGGACTCCCATTTTCTAGGCCCGGGCAAACAGGCCTTTCTAGACTGCATTTGGACTCAGGCAAGCTCAGGGGAAAGCAGCCTGACTGGTGTCTGATCTGGGCAGCCCCTCCTGGAGTGAAGCACCTACACCCTGCTGCCTGGCTTGGGACATTCACTTGCTAATGGACATGGGCAGGATACTTTCTGTCTGGCGGCTTGGCGGTGGAGTGTGACATGCATTCCAAGACCCCCTGCTTACAGGCAGTATGTGAACCCCCAGACAGAAGATCCACAGAGGCTTCCCACTTGGGTTCCCACCTGCTGCCAAAGGTTCTGTTGCCAGTCTTTCCTTCTCTATTCCTTTGTCTGTGATAAATTCTGTCCTGGTGTTTCTGCATGGTCCAGGGGTTCATTCTTAGAATTTCCGAGACCAAGCACTTTGGTATAGAGAGAAATTCTGGCATCAGGAATTAGATATAAATCTAGGCGTTTTGCCAGGCATATAAGACTGCCGTAATTCCAAGCACTTCCTGCAGTACTCTGTATATCACTTGACACAGAGTTTGGTTTCTGAAGCTGCCTGTTCCTTGGAGAAGATCGTAGGAGGTATCTTTAAGATTAATGTAAAGTACAGTACTTCTAAGTTTTCATTCTCTGTTCTTTCTGAAGGTTCTGTTATACCTTGGATGATTTCACCAATAAAAGTGTCTTTAGTTTTCAATTACATGTTTTAAGCAATTATTATGACTCATTTTTCAGCTAATATAAAGCTGACTCCCATCATAGCAATAAATAGTGCAGAATTTCTAGGATTAGAACATTACATTTTCTTTCTGAGTATATTTTAATTTTCTAGTTGAAAAGTAGATTTCTTCCTATTCAATAAAAAGCTGCTATAAATAGTAATAACAATATTAATTGATATAGTACTTACCGGAGTGTCTTGCAAATTTCTTTTACATAAATGAGGAGAAAATCGTCTTTTGATGCAAAAAACCTCTGATCATCTGTGTTTCCTTTCTTCTATGATGCTAGAGAAAAATACTTCCTAATTATGGCTTTAATGCAAGTCTGCTTATTCTTTTTCTACCTCAACACCAGCTCTAATTGGCTCAAAAACAGGGTGTGCCTAACCACTGAGAAGTTGGGGGAAGGAAGAATGCAGATTTGGTTTTAGTTTCGTTTCTCAGGTCTGAATTGACCAAACTTCCTTTTCTGTCTGAAATGGTTTTTTATGAGCAATGACTGTATTGCTGCCTTCTGGTTGGTGTAGTTAAAATCCAAAGGTTTAACATGTTTTCTTCACTTGAGAGTTTTGAAGGCTATAGACGGTCCTGTTATTTTGGTTAAAAACTTCAGGGATATTCTGTCTTGAGTGATCCCTTGGGAATTCCAGGTTACTTTGCAGTCCTAGAGCTCCAGGAGGGAATGATGTATGTTGATATTTCACTGACTTTCAAGGGTGGACCCACTGTTTATCTCTGTTTTCCTAAAGTGTAAAGGAATCACTTTCTGGGACGAAAGTGATTTCTGGGAAGAGTGAATGGCTTCTGGCTTAGTTCTGCAGAGCAGAACAGGGTTTCAGACCCAAGGTCATATTACAGCAATTTATCTCATCTAAGGTCAGTGTCAGGGCTGGGTGAAAAACTGGCTAATATTTAAAAAAAATTAATAGTAACTACTGATCTTTGTTGTGTGCAATCAATCAGCTTTTGGTTTCTACATCCCACAATCAATTCGTGATGATTTCAGCTGGTTTTTAAACATTGATTGGGCAATTACCATGTATCAGACATTGTTCTAAGAAAGTGCTTTATGTGAACTTATTTACTCTTCACAATAATCCCCCGAAGTAGAGACTATTTCTATCTCTGTTTTACAGGTGAAGAAACTGAGGCACAGACAAGTTAAATGACATAACTAAAGTTTGCGTATCTCATACGTGGTAGAGAGACTTGAACCCAGGCTTCAGGCCAATACTCTTAAGTCTTGCACTTCAGGAAGAAAGAGCGTGGCTGCAAAGGAAAGTCTAGATATGACCACCAGACTCATCACCCACCCCCAGGAGCCCTCCAGAAGGGGACCCTGGTCTGAGCTCTGCAGCCTGGGTTTGGGTTCTGCTTTCTATTTGGACCAGTATGGTGGTTCATGTTATGTGTCAACTTGATTGTGTCAGATATTTGATCAAACATGATTCTGGGTGTTTTGGATGAATTTTACATATAAGTTGATAGACTGAGTAAAGCAGATGGCCCTCCATAATGTGGGTGTACCTCATGTAATCAGTTGAAGGCCTGAATGGAACAGAAAGGCAGAGTAAGAGGGAACTGCTCTTGACTGCCTTTGAGCTAATACATCATAGTTTTTCCTGCCTTCAGACCCAACTGAAACATCATCTCTTTCCGGGTCTGGAGCCGCACAGCCTTCAACTAGGACTGCACCATCAGCTCTCCTGGTGATCTGGAATCCTTAGATTCTCTGCATTTTCTTGAGAATTTGTAAGAATTATATCCTAGAATGAAGCTATGAGGAAATAAAGCTGTAGGCAGAACAGACTTGGTCCTTGTTTAGGTTGCTGAGGACATATTTGCTGAGAATCTATTATTTTAAAAAAATAATATCATAGTCAATTAAAATGCAAAAGACTGGACTGTTGCTTAAGAATGGTTTATGGAACAAATATTCCCCCAAGCTTTTACTGTGAAAATTTTCAAGCAGAAGATTTGAAATAATGGTGAAAGAATACCCTTCCTCTAGTGGTGTCTTATCCTAATCTTAACTACTTTAAAAAAATAAATGCACATCCAAAATAGGTGTTGCAGGCATACTTTTTCTCTCTTCCCGCATTCTGCACTCAATGTAGAGCAAATCCTGTGGGTCGTATCTTCAAAATATGTCCACCTGCCACCACTACCACCTGGCCCAAGCCCTTCTCTCTCACCTGAATTACAGAAATAGCTTTCTCACCAGTTTTCCTCTTGCTGTTATTGATTGCTTCAGAGTATTCTTAGTAAAGCATCACAAGAATGGAGAAGCAAGAATCCAATGTACTCAAGCCTAATATGAAGGCAGTAGATGAGCTAATACAAGTGGGGGTGAGGGAATGAGCAAGTGGGGAGAGGGGAGGGGGAGAGGGTATTGGGTCACAGTATATGGCACACCTCTTGGGGGCAGGACACAATTATAAGAGGGACTTTATCTAACAAATGCAATCAGTGTAACCTAATTCTTTGTACCCTCAATTAATCCCAAATAATAAAAATAAATTAAATAAATAAATC
>CAUYRH010103829.1:0-134587 GCA_963574655.1 Perodicticus potto
TGGGGGTTCCACATTTAGTCCTAAGTGTAAAGTGAAGGAGACACCAAGGCACAGGTGTCTCCTCAGCAGTTGTCCGGCCTTTTTGGCTATTGGAGCCTCCGACAAACCACACAAATGATTTTAATAGATGGACTTCCGTTATATCAGAATTATTCGTTTTTCTTGTTTGCTCAAGGAAGGACATCAGTTAGTAGTTCACAGATAGTGATATATTGGGAGATGTTATCTTCAGTGAGTGAGAAAGGCTCAGGGCTACTCACTATTATTGGCTCTTTGCCTATAATAGATGGTACAGATTATTGCTGAAAATCAACAAGACAAGCATCCTAGTAGAAAACTGGGCAAATGATGAGATGATGGACTAGTCACAGTACGGGAAAGACAGGTAAGAGATGGGTAATTATAGAAAGAGATGCTCAAACTCATTAGTTAAAAGAGAAATTCAAATTAAGAACAGCAACAAGATACTGGTTCAGGCTGATTGAATGGCAAAATAATTAAAAATAAATCCGACCTTTGGAGAGTGCCAAGTATTAGGCATACTCACACAATAGGAACACTTTTGCCTGCTGGTGGGCATGTGAGCGAGCTGGTTTGAGCCAGTCTAATAGAAAAATCTGGCAGTACTTCGTGAAATTAAGAATAAATGCTCCAGGGGCGGTGCCTGTGGCTCGAAGGAGTAGGGCGCCAGCCCCATATGCTGGAGGTGGCAGGTTCAAACCCAGCCCTGGCCAAAAAAACTCAAAAAAAAAAAAAAAAGAAAAAGAAAAAAGAAAAAGAATAAACGCTCCATAGGACTCAGAACCCCACTCTTCTATCCCAGAAAAATTCTCCCCCAGGGACGAGGATGAGAATGTTTATCAAAGCACTGTTTGAAGTGGGAGAGAGTTAGAGACGTTAAGTGTTCACGACTGGGGAATAGAGAAGTTGAAAGAGGTGGGTGGACTGGAACACTGTGCATCATTTCGAGAAGGAAAGCATTAGCTGTATGTTCAGCAGCATGGCTAGGTCCTAAGAACACAGCTGAAAGAAAAAAAGTTAGAACGTATGCAACCTCCAGTACATCTATATATGATGGTAAATCTAGAGTGCACAGTTTTACATATTTTCCAAGTTCAAGGCTAAAATATCAAACACATTTGAGAATTTTCCTCAAGGCCTCAGGAGTGGCAAATTTCGACAAAGGAGAATAAATAAATAGAATAAGAGCAGGGTCATGTAGATTTTGATCTGTGCCATGAACTCATGGGTTATGATTAACTCAACACATGAGCTTCAACAAAAAGGGATCAGCAAACCTCCAGCAGTTGGGAAATCTTCAACTTTCAAATCAGTGAAGGTCAGCTCTACGTTTGCCAAGTACACACCCTCTCATCTTGTGACATGGTGCCATCTCTGTATGGCCATAAGCAATATCTCAGTGATACACAGACTGACTTTGAGGGTGTGTCTTCTAGACTTTCTTCTCAACTTCCTTAGCACCCAGAACCATCCTTGTTTCAGTAACACATTGTATTCCATCCACCCTGAATAAGAAGATGGCCTTAAAATCATCTGTAAAATTCATGGCACCAGCAATCTCATTTTTTTTTATTAAATCATAGTTGTGTACATTAATGCAATCAAGGGGTACAATGTGCTGGTTTCATATACAATCTGAAATATTTTCAGCAAACTGGTTGACATAGCATTCATGGCATTTTCTTAGTTATTGTGTTAAGACCTTTATATTCTGCATTCAGTAAGTTTCACCTGTACCCTTCTAAGATGTACCGTAGGTGTGGTCCCACCGATTACCCTCCCTCCACCCATCCTTTCCCCTCTCCTCTGCTCCCTTGCCCCTTTCCCCATATTTTGGTGCTATAATTGGGTTATAGCCTTCATATGAAAACTATAAATTAGTTTCATAGTAGGGCTGAGTACATTGGATACTTTTTCTTCCATTCTTGAGATACTTTGCTAAGAAGAATATAGCAATCTCATATTAAATGAGTTTTTATCTTATGCATAAAAGTTTCCATATTTGCTAGAATAATTTTTTTTAAAGAAGGTATTAGCTTTTTGGTTTTTCTCTAAGGTAGCACACAAATAAGTGTGTTCACCTCCCAGCCCAGACTTGGGGCATTTTTATGTTGAGAAAGGATTTAAAAGTTCATTTTTAGATGGCATGGGATGAAAAGAACTGCTCCCCAGAACCATGTTGTCCTCATTTCAAACAGGAAAGAAAAAGCATATGAGAGCCAGGGCCCTGGTGAGAAGTAAAACATAGTTTGAATTTGGGCTATTTACTTAAAAGTCTTGGGCCTCAGTTTATCCATTAAGGAGATGCGTGGGGCATAGGATTGTTGAGAGGAAGAGATGAAACCATGCATCTGAAGAGCTTGGCACAGTGACTAATATACTGTGTGGTTGCAAACGAGCAGTTATAATTCATTTTATTTACCATTTGCTTTTATTTATTTACAGGCCTGTAATATTTCAGGGGCTGTCATAGTCGTTGTTCTCTTTAATACACCAGCATCATCAGGGGATGAAATGATGTCGGTAAGGCAATCCTAGGGTGGAGGAAAACACTGCATTTCATACCCTCTATACTAGAAAAACCCTGGAGTCAGATAAAGGATTTCTCCTGAGGATGTAAGTCAAGGTCTTGGTCATCAGTGTTCAGTAACATTGAGCTTCCACCTTACCACAGGAAATACTAATCAGGAATCCAAGGTCTCCTTTTAGACTGACATTATACTTATTATGTCTGTATTCTCAGCAGACAGAGGAAAGCCTAGTACATTACAGAGACTTAAGGAATTCTCAACAACAGCCCTTAAAACACCCAGTTTAAAGAATAAATAAACTGAGACACGGACTTGACCAAAGCTACAGATGCTAATCGTGGGCCGAAACAAGATTCATCCACTTGTTTAGGAGCAAAAACCTAACGATTTTTTTCTTTTCTTTTTTGGCAGATACTTGGTCATTTGATCAAAGAATATTGGGAGGAGAGGGGGTGGATTTCTGGAAACCTCTATTATTGGCCTGTTTTCTCACAGCCCACTGACCTCTCCTGGAAAGTTATTAAGTAGGTGCTTGAGGCCTTGATGCCCCTGGTTTTTCACATCCTTTGGAACTTCTTAACTTCTCGGAGCTCTTTTGTATTTTGTTTTACTCGCTGGCCATTTGTGCTTCGCCTCAGTTTCCTCATCTGGAAAAAAGCAGTTGAGGACAGCTTTCTGCCTAGTGAAGACCACTCCCCAACACCCACCAGCTCACTCCTAGTCCACCCTCTCCTTTTTATTTTCTTCAGCACCCTTAGCTCTGCCTAAACTTATTTATTTTCTGTCTGTCCATAGGAACCGCCGCAGGCCACGGGAGCAGAGCCCTCAGTTTTATTCACTGCTGTTTCTCCAATGCCCGAACACCGCCTGGCTCTCAGCGCGGGATCTCCCCCAGGATTTTTTATGTGGACATGCTTTAAAACAGTATCTTCCCCCAGCTGAGTGTTTAACTCTGGGTCAAGAACCCTCCTAAATTTTAATGCACTTCTTCATGTCCACTCCTGTTGCCGTCATAAAAGATCCCGGCAAGGCGGCTCTCCACCCTCTTTTCTGAGCTCCCAGGAGTGACATGAACAGCTGGAGAACACCAGCCTGGATTTAAGCCCAGGTCGCTCTTATCTTTGCTCTCCAGCTACTGAGCGCTGGGTTCACAGCGTCACCTACCTGGAGTCTCCTAAAGCCCAGACACATCAAGGCAGTTTGCTTAGTGGTTAATAGAAGGAACCACCACCACCCCAAATAAACGAAAAACCTATTCTTTTTGCATTAGGATCCTCTGTTTCAACAAGCGGGAGGGCTGGGCGGGCACGGATTATTTTTATCATTGTTACCAAGTTTACTCCAATTTCAGGGAACCCGTTGCGTAGGCTTCTGAGAATCCACAAGTGTCGAACTTGTCTCAGCGGCAGGGCGGGGGTGGCCTCAGCTCCCCGCGGTCATCCGGCGCGGCCGCCTCCCTCCCTCCCCCTCCCCTCCCCCCCGGCCGGCGGCCCGGGCAGGTGACCCGGAGCCGAGGAGGGCTGCGCGCCCAACTGCGTCAGGACGACGCCCACCGGGGCGTTCCTGCGGGGGCCCCGCGGCAGGAGACACCCCCTGGAATCTTTCCTCTCCTCCCTCCCTACTGCCAGGTTAAAACCCTCAAGCCCGCCGGCTGTTCGCAAACCTAACGACAGCGGACGCCCTGGGGCTAGAGACCTCCTCCCGCCGAGCCGGCATGACAGCTGTGGTCTTGGAGAACAGACTGGTGGGCAGGAAGCTCTCTGACAGTGGACAGGTGAGCCAGGGCGGGCCTCAGTTGATCAGGGAGGGGAGTTGGGCGCTCCGCGGGCGCGGGGAAACAGGTCTGAGAAAGTTCATGGTGCTTAGTTTCCTAAGCGCACCAAGGCTTCATGTGAAGATGAGGCTGTCTAGACCGGTAAGACGTGACCGCAACAGTCATTTCCAAGCGGGAGAACAGTAGTCCTGTGTGGCTTTCAGAAGAAAGAGTGCCTTTTTTTCCTTTTTTTGCAGTTTTTGGCCGGGGCTGGGTTTGAACCCACCACCTCCGTGTATGGGGCTGGCGCCCTACTCCTCTGAGCCACAGGCGCCTGCCTCAGAAAGGGCACCTCTTTAGGGGCTGAGTGTCTGACCTCTAGAGGGCCACCAACCAACTGTGTGTCTTTGGGCAAGTCACTGTCCCTCTCTGCTGTCTTTCTCCTCTACACACTGAAGGAGCTGCTCCTTAATGCTCTAGGGTGGGGAATGGAGATCATTCTAGATCTCTCCCGTGATGTTTGCAAAGGGTTCTCGGCCAGGGATTGTAAAGGTGAGGTTGTGAGACCTGGACCCCCCTTTCACTCTGGGCAGAAGAGTCAGACAGAGACTCCCTCGGACCTGAGAGGGAGAAACGAAGCAGAGAGGAAAATGAACAAGAGTCAGTGGCCTGGGTGTCAGATGTGAAGGCATCACAAATGTGACCTGGAGACAATGCCCAGGCTGTGGGCCATTCCCTGGGATTTGCTGGCATTCTCTTAAAGTGGGTAAAATGCAGAATCCATTTTTAGTTTGATTTCTATATTCACAAGAAATCCCATTCCTGGATTCGAGATTTAGACATAAAGTCCAGACGTGGGAGGGAAATTGAGACCACAGGCCCCGGGTCACCTGTAGGATTAGGGAGAACAATCATCTATACAGAGTGGGAATGTTGGGGAGAAGAGGAAAGTGGATGTGGAAGTTGATACAACTAGACAGACTGCAGACCTTCGCCTGCCTGTCTTTGGATCCGGAGACAGAGACTTCCTGTGAAAATGGTGTGTGGCGCTTGGGAGAGAAGGCTGAGAATACTCAAACTGTCACTACCAAGAACCAGTAAGGAGGAGGGTCTTGGGCATGCCCTGGCACCATCACTGCACCCAAAGCAGGGCATTTAACTCTGCAGAGCTTCAGGTTTATTCATTTGGAGAATGGGAATAAAGATGCCCTGGGTTTGGTGGGAGAATGAAAGCACATAGTGAGTGGCTGGAGTGCTCTTAGCACAGTCCTAGAGGACAGGAACATGCAGGTCTGGCCAGACTGATTCATTTGCTTTAAAAAACTGCATCTTGAACGCTGGCGGGAAGGATGATCAGCAGGTCAGGCACTGAGGATGGTAGGGCCTGTTCATGGAACTTCTGCTCCATGTGAAGTCAGGAATCCTGGGTTCTGGCCTGGGATTGACTGTATTAAGGAAGTCACTTAAATGAGGGGAGGAGGCTGGGTTTCTTGTTGTAAAATTGGGGTGGAGGATATTGGACTAGATTGGTCCAATAGATAAGTATCTATAAATAATTTATTTATAGATAAATTCTATAGGAAATTGGAGCATGGTAATGAGACAGAGGATGAGAGGAACTCAGAAATCATAGCTATGAACACTGAGGCTGGACTTCAGACCTAGATCCTGACTCCCACAGCTGTGTACAGGTCTCTATGCTCCCACGTCCTCCTGTGGATAAATACAGAGATACACTGTGTCCATGGCAGGAGGCCTGCCTCTTGTTCTAGCACTCTCACACTGCAGGTGTGTGTGTGTGTGTGTGTGTACTCACACATGTCAATATGCACCCATAACCCCCCAAAGCACTTAGACTGAAAGTTAGTACTCCCAGAATATCTTGGCCAAAGTATATTGCCTGTATATTTGAACACTACTCTTTTTCAAAGACAACAAAATACACATGCCATTCACACCCAAAGAGCCTATGTTTCTATTGTTTAATGTATTGCTCAATGATCAAAATTCTTTCCTCAAAAAAAATCTTTCTTCCTGCCCCATTTCTGCCAAATAGTTTCTGAGCTACTTTTCTCTGTCTTTTACCCCCCATGTTTTCATGTGTTTGTAAGTCGACTCACGTGTCTGTCGAATATTAAATAAAAATGTGTTCTGGAAGAGATTTTCTCAAGAGCCCATGATCGGCTGGCTGGATTAACGCAACAGTGTAGGAATCTGGAATCTAAATTGACACCAACACACCATCTCACAAACTTGCATGGTATTTCTTTCATTGAAAGTGTCTCATGCTTTGGAAAGTTATTGTCCCGGTTGAGTGTCCCTGGGGGACATAAGGGACTGACTGTGGAGTTGTTGGGTCTGTTCAAGTCCAGACTCCACCACTCATTAGCGAGGTGCTCTTAGACAAGCCACTTAATTTTGCTCAGTCTACCTCCCCTTTTGCCAACTAACGGCATCTCTCTCATGTGAAAATTAAATAGGTTACAGGTAAACCCTTAGAACAGGGCTGGTTGCTGCCAATGATAACATTAAATTAACTGTGAAAAGTGCCAAGTATGGCTCCTGAGGTCAGTGGAAGACCCTAGTGTTTATGCTATTAACAACAAAGAGTAGTGCCTTATCATATAGGAAATATGAATTTGCAGATTCATTTGGAAAAAGTTATAAAAAAAAATAGGCTGTATATTTATCAGTGGCTTCAAAACTTGGGGTAGTTAAGAATCATCAGAGATGGTTTCCCAGTTTTAGGTATATGCCATTGTTGTTGAATACACATAGGATTTTATATATCATTTTAAACCTTAGGTAAATATTTTGGCCAACTCTGGAAGGTCAACCCTAATCCTACCTTAGTTTGCTGTCACGTGAAGTAGTAAGCGGTCTTTTCCATTTAACTTAAGACACCCATCTTCTGAGATGTGTGTGTTTTTATTGTTTTGTGATTATTTTTCAGCAATTAGATATCACATGTTCTGACATATGGGAATAAATTAGAGGTCCTTCTTGCTTACTTACGCTATCTCCATCATTTTTGTATACTTCTCTCTCTACTTCATACTCTATTTAAACTTATCTTTTTCTTTATTTCATAATCTGAATGCTGTTTTGAAAAGGTGTATTATTAGAATGATTTTACAGAGGAGGAAATTAAGAAGGGTAAATGATTTACCCAAAACAGCTTAGCAGAAAAATAAAAGAGAGAAAATTCCAACCAGCTCTTTGGGCTCAAAATGAACACATTCTATGTGTAGTACTTTCCACACTGTATTCCTCCATGTTTTCCTGGGACTTTTTAAGTACCACATCATGCTGTTGACCCAGTAGCATCATTGCTCACTTATTTTCCCTCACATTATACACTTCTGTACAGAATATATGTGGTTCATTGTATTCCAAGGCTTAACCAGAAGAAACAAGAGTTCATGCTTGCCTCATCTTTGGAGATTTAATGGGAGTAAATTGCTAAACCGCAGAAAAGATTTTAACCAAACGCATCTTATCCTATAGGAAACAAGCTATATTGAGGAAAACTCCAATCAAAATGGTGCCATATCACTGATCTTCTCTCTCAAAGAAGAAGTTGGTGCACTGGCTAAAGTCTTGCGTTTATTTGAGGCAAGTGCTTCACTCACGTTTGTCTTGCATGATGGCATATCAAACGGCCATGTTATTTTCTAGTTATGTGCATTGCAAAGAGCATAGGATCTGAAGTTGGAAGAGTTGATTTTCAGTTCAGGCTTTCACATTAACCAACTGTGGGACTTGGGTGAAGTCGTTCCCTCTCTGAGCTTCAGTTTCTTCACTTGTAATATGGTGCTGGTAATGAAGCTGTATCAGTTTCAACAGGGATTTTGTGATGAAATCATGTATTTTGTGAAATGCTTAGACACATGGCATATTGTCATAAAGATTAGACAACAAGAAAATGAAAGAACCATTAATTCTTTCATCCTCTACACTAGTGCTAATTGTCTTCTATGTCTAGGCATCAGGTAAGAAATAAGACACCACCCCTTTCTTCAAGTAGCTTAACCCCAAACTGTGTTCTAGAAAATAGCTAATGTTCTTCAAGACATTGGTAACATGTCTTGCAATTAAAGGGGTTCCATGGTAAATCCATTTAGGGAACTTGGGATCATATTATTTTATCAGATGTCATTGCTGTAGGAGTTTTAGAGTCGTTAGAACTCTAATAATGAATACTAGGTCATTCTAGAAGGATGTTCGTACCATTTTCCAAGCTTACTTGACTGTGGAACCTTTTAATTTTAAGAATATTTATTAACAACTTTATTTATTTATTTAGAGACAGAGTCTCAAGCTGTCACCCTGGGTAGAGTGCCATGGCATCACTGCTCACAGCAACCTCAAACTCTTGGGCTTAAGTGATGGTCCTCTTGCCTCAGCCTCCCAAGTAGCTAGGACTACAGGCATTCACCACAATGCTTGGCTATTTTTGGTTATAGTTGTCATTGTTGTTTGGCGGGCCCAGGCAGGATTTGAACCTGCCAGCTCTGGTATATGTGATTGGCGCCTTAACCGCTTGAGCTACAGGTGCTAAGCCTATTAACAACTTTAAACAGAGTTTAGGAAATGCTGATTTTGGCTTTAGGTGGGCATCCAAACTTCACATAACTCCACATAGCTTTTGCATCCAGATTCCTCCTAAGATCCTTTCTAGTGTTTCAGCTGGGATTTTTCCTACCTGAGGATGCTTTATACTCAAATTTCTGGACTTCTCTAGCTGATTGGAAGCCAGGGGTATCCCAGTGCTCAGGGCTGTGTACATAGTTAGCATTCCATATGTTTGGTCACTAATACAACACATTCTTTTTTGATATGGCTGGATATAATGAGACATCTTGTGAAAACCTAGATGTTCTCAGGGCTCTGGGAGGGGCCCAAAGATGGGGACCACATAGGGTTGCAAAGAAGAAAACTGCCTCGTTTAGGATTGAACAAGGAAAGCAAATATTACAAGTAGCTGGAGAGCAGAGGTGGAGGGTTGGAAGGATATGAGATGGTCTCTCAGTGACCACACCTTTGCAGGCACAATCCCACTAAATCTTATGAAAATAGCATGAGGTAGGGACTGTTTCTATTTCTACTTTTAAGAGCAAGAAATTGAGGCTTAGAGAAGTTAAATAAGCCTGCCCTAGGGCACAAAGCATTTACTGGAGATATTATTTGAACTCAGGCATCCTGACCCCAGAACCTACACTCTTCTTAACTGTTGTTTGGCTTCCTAGTTTCAGGGCCCAACACAAAATGAAAACGCAGAAAAAAAAAAAAATGAAAACGCAGGGTCTCTTATTCAAATAACAGGAAACAAGCACTTTTAAAAGTGCTACCTAAAATACACAACTTTGTCTTTTTTTTTTCTCTCTCTTGCCTTATAATGGTGTTTTTGGTTTGCTATTTTTGTTTTCCCGTCCTTGAGGACTGTGGCTGGCTAGTTGCTGGGTTGACCCTTCAGCCAACGCGGGGCTGACAGTTATGCTCCATCAAGAGTTGGGGAAATCGATCTCACTTTTCCATGGGCCTGCTGTACCCACCCACAGTGACAAGTAACCCACCTCCGCCTAGAGATTGCAACTTCTGGATGGAGCTTAGAAGAGAGGCTCTCCCAGGCCCAAGTCACCCACCAAATCACCTGGCAAGTCCCCAGTGGGGGAGAGTGGCAGCAGAGTACAGGCCCCCCCCCCAACTCCTGTCACTTCATCATGTTTCTGGCCACAGGACATCAACTGTAGTGGGAGGAGGCAGAGGGAGGGAGGCTGGATAGGCCCAGAGTACAGGAAGCTGGGAAAAAGCTCTCTAATATTCCCGCTAAGGGGTAGGGGACAGAAGGTGGGGTTGCATGGGAGCTGAGGCTCCAAGTACCCACCAAAGCTTCATTGTCCCATTGGACTTTGCTTGCCAAACACAAATTCAAAAATACATTATTAAGAATTTCACAGGGCTACAAAGAGTTTTGACCCCAAGTGTGATCCTTGGAATGGCACTGGTTGCACCCCCAGGAAGCTGTCCTTTCTTGAATGAATCACCGTCTTCTCAGTGTTCTTAAAAAGCTTTTTACTTTTGAGCTCACATTTGCCCTGTTCAATGTAGGCATTTCTGTCTGGCCCTGAGGGTGGTTTCTTCAGGAAGGGCACCTTGTCCCAGCCATCTTTATACTCCCCAACAGACCCAGAATTTTATATATATTAGGTATGCTAATAAGAATGAAATTGAAGTTAAATAGGAGCAAAGGAGATTAGAATCCTTTTATTCTTCTGCCCTGGATTTTAAGAATGAATATTTTTGAATCCATTCATTTTTAACTTGTGCTCTTTAATAAAATTAAATCTAGTGATTGAACTCATAAATAGATGAAGAAAAGACAGATCTCTCACGTCAAAGAAGTCCAAGCAATTTAAGCAGATTTTCCATCCTCAAAGAGGAAGAACATACCTCCAACTCCTTTGCAAAGAGTGTGGTGCGAAAGGGGAAGGAGGAAAGAGTAACTTTACGGAGAAATATGACAAACACACCCCAGCCAGGTGACCAAGATACACATCCTCACGGAAGGAGCCAAATATTAAAACAAACCTTTCTTAATAGTAAAGAAAGAAAAATTGGGTGGCGCCTGTGGCTCAGGGAGTAGGGCGCCGGCCCCATATGTTGAAGAAGGTGGTGGGTTCAAACCCAGCCCTGGCCAAAAACTGCAAAAAAAAAAAAAAACAAAGAAAGAAAGAAAAATCAATGCCATCAGTAATAAGTCATATTGATGGTGTGTACCCTTGACAAGATGTGACAGAAATGGCATTTTGCCTCTGTGATCTTCCTCTTCCCAATTCATAACCCCAGTTCACCAAGTAGAAAAAAAAAATCAGGCAAATCTTAATCAAAGAACATTATACAAAATGCCTGATAGTACTGCCTACTACTCCCAAGGTTTTCAAAAATAAATGCAAACATTGTAAACTAGATCTAGATCTCAACAGAACCTGAAAGAATAATTGAAAAACATGATGTGATCTCAAAATTTCTCAAATGTATTTGATCATGGGACCTTTGTTAGGGAAGACCTGTTGATATCTTCCAGGCACTAAAACTGCTACAGAGTTGTGAGCTGAACTATCAGTGGAAACTAGGTCTGGAGCATTGAGGGGTGGAGCGGCACCGGGGTCAGGAGTATCTTTGCTGGAGGCAAACTGGACTCAGAACCCAGTTGCACCATCTCCGAGCTGGATGGTCTCAGGAAAGTTATTTCACTTCTTCGTAGCATGGTTTCCTCATTTTTTAAATTAAGGTAATAACAAGCCTATATTGTAGGGCTTCTGAGAAAATTAAATGAATTAGTACATGCAAAGTACTTAAAACAGTGTCTGGCACAGAGTAAGAGCTCACTACGTGTTTGCTGTCACCATATTCATGGAGGATAATGGGTTGGCCATATGAAAAATAGTTAGAGAACTAAGCATATTTGGCTTGAAGATGGAAGATGCTTGAGGAGGGGAACATGATAATTTTATTTAAATATCTGAAAGAAAACCATGGAAGAGGAATTCTGCTTATTTTCTACTCATAAAACTTCAGAGCCAAAAGGAAGAGAATCAGAAAGTTCAGGGGGGATTTCAAGTTACTTACGGGCAATACCTTAACTATAGGACTGGGAGGTGTTACTAATAGCAAGACAGGTCAAAATCAAAGCAAAAATTATGGTGTACATAAGCTTATCTTTCCTTGATAGGGAAGAAAAAAATCCGCCTAGAGATTGGCAATGGGGATGAGGGACATTCTGTATGGGAGAATCACCCATGCCCTGCGAATTCCTCGCTCATTTCTGCTCCAGTAACTCCGTGCTTAATGAACAGGAAAATCCTCCCATGCTACCAGGATATTTGAACCAAATATTGCTAAATGCTCAGAATAACAAATGAAAGACTAGCAGTAATGTGAACCCAGACCATCTCCCTCTCCCCCTGCAACCTGATTCCATGTGTTGGAAGCTTTCTTGGCCCCTCACTTCCAGTAGTAAGAACATTCCAAGCTCCTCAAAGAAAAAGTGAGGGCTGTGGTGTGTGGGGCAGACTTCCCCCAGCTTGATCAGGTTGCATGCACTGCCTGAAAGTTCCTCTCCTGCATAGATGATTAGCTTCAAAGAGACTGACCCATCACGGGACCATGTTGCCTGTCAATGATGGGCTTATGGCCTGGTGATCTCAGCTGGTAACTACAGCATAATGCAAGAAAATAGGGTTGATGTTTATAAAAGCAAGACAGAGGTTCTGTGTTTTATGTGCATTGGGTGGGTGGGTTGGGGGGATGAGGTAGAAGTTTTAGTGAATTTGGAGGCAAATAGATAATTAAGAAAATACCAAACCCCCTGGTGACCAACCTATAAATATCCCACTGCCTTCAGTAGATTCCTCCAACTCTCCTTTCTTTATGCATTGTTTTGAATATTTTCTGCAGCCCCTACTAGCTCATGTCCCACGCCTTTTTAGGAAAATAGTCTCCTGCGAGTGTTTACTGTGAGCTTTAGCTTAGCAATGGGCTACTGAAGGAGAAGCAGGCTCCTGGGATGCTGCAAAGAAGAAACGTCCCTTCCTCCACCAACTCTCCATTATTCACCTTACCATGCAACCAGCAAACTTGCAGATACGCAGAGCCTTGAGTTCCAAGACCATCTCTGAGGTACTTGGGTATATTCGCTTAGCATCAATGAATTGATAAAGACGCAGAGGCTCAGACTACGCAAGTTTCCCAAGGCTGCACACTTAGAGCTAAAAATTGCTTCAAAGTTCACCTTCTGTCTTCACAGCAGGCTGATCTTTTGGAAACAAATGGAAAAGGCACAGTCACATCCACTTCTTGGGTCCTACTCCTGCCAAGAGGCTCATCAGATATTCACACTTTCTAATTTATGCATTTCATTCATATTGTTGAATATCTATGGTTGTCAGACCCTATATAGATATGGAATACTGGAGTGAACCAATCAGCCATCTTCTCTCCCTATGTAGCTAATAGTCTCTACATAAATAGGCGATTGCAATGAAGACTCCAAACATCCTAACCCGGACTGGGGAAGGGGAGGTTTCTTGGAGACATAATGCTTAAGTTGAAACCTGAAGGTTTTGCCCAGGAGAAAGCCATGGAAGGGAGAAGTAAATTTTAGAATGAAGAACAACTGCCTTAAGGTGAGAGAGAGCAAACAAGTGTCCGGTCACAGAATCCTCAAATTCATTACCATCTAACAATCTCAGCCTTGCTGGGGGCAGACAGGATGTGTAGGCAGATATGTGATATGTATTAGCCTGGGGTTTGGACTTTAAAGAGCTATGTTTGATCCCTGGGCCTGGCAGGCAGGACTGGAGCAAGGGTGAATGACAAGGACTGCTGTTCCCCTCTGGCCTTGGGTCCACGAAGCCAAGAGAGGTCAAATGTTTACCAGGAACATTTCTTCTTCAATCAGAATACGAAGTTTGAGAACCACTGGAGGAAAAAAATGTTCTTGCAACCCAGATGACATTTTCATTTTATTTAGAAGCAAAAATATAGATAATCATATAAACAACGCCCATGTAAGTCACGCCTTACTTAGGAGATAAAACACTGAAGCCATCACTAAAGTTTACTCCCCCCTTATGCTTCTGTTTTCAGAAGTGGTTACTAATCTAAATTCAATACATACAATTCCCATGCATCTTTTAAAACTTTCATTATGTACAGATATCCATTAGTTCTATGAAGTATATGGCATAGTTTTGCAAGCTTTTCATCTTCATACTATTACAATCATGTTGCAATTGCCCGTCTGCAGTTTTCTGTTTTGGGAAGAAGGTGGTGAAGTTTTTTTTTGAGATTTGTTCATACTGACAGGCACACACATATGTATATACATTTCTTGCTTATCCCTTTTTCCCTCCCTCTATTCCATTGTGTGTTTTAATGTATCCATTTTCTGTTGGCTTGTTTCCGTCGTTTGTACAAACAATTTGCACTGACCATTTTGTACAGATCTGATGACTCTGTGGAGTAGCAGAATCTTAGATGGAAAACTAGCATTATTTTTAACCACCAAAGAGTTCATAGGTGGACATATTTAAGGAATGGCAGCACAGAGCTTGCTTTCTGTACGCTTTCATTATGGAGTTAGACCTCAGACTGCCCCTGCTCAGACAGCGTCCCGTGGCCCATAGATGGCATTTGAGTTATGACAGCTCATTGGTAGCCTGCACTGTAATATCCAGTAGGCCTCAATATCTCATCACTCTGTTGTTAAGAAAAAGGAACACAAGGAAAAAAAGTTAATTTCCCTAAGGGTTTGAATAGGGTCTGACGAGGCTGCTAGCCCAGCTCTCTCCAGGAAGGGGCCTCCTCTGACTTGGCCAGCCAGGGCTGTTGCTGGGCCTCTCAGAAATCATTGAAAGATGTCAGAAATCCTATCTGCCCTCTGTGAGACCTATTCACTAATCTTTGCAACTATAATTTCTCACCCCAAATATTGTGGTGGCCTCCAGAATGTGCCTATCTTGTCCCACTATGATTCCTCCTGAGACAGGAATCAAATGACAGCTCTCCCCTGCCTAATTACCTGCCGTTGCTTCTTGTTTTAGGTAAAATACTTGTTAAAAACCAAAATTCAGGTAATGGCCAACATGGTGCCATGGTGTGCTCCTGGCGCCCTCTCTGCCTGGTGTCCTCACGCCCTTCCTCCCGCTCACTCTGTCCGTGATGCCGGCCTCCTCGATAGGTCGCAGTCACGTTATACAGTCTTAGCCACTGCCCTTGCACTTGCCATCCACTCCTGACTTTCTTCCTCTCTGACTTCAGATTTATGCTTAAATGTCACCCAATTATTTTTTGAGGATTTTTTGACCGCACTGTTGGAAATGACACCTCCCCTGCACCACTGGTATACCCAGAGCTGCTTTTCTGCTTTAGTTCCTCTGCGGTGCTGAATACCACTTAAAGACTATCCATGCTACTTATTTGCCATAATCATCATTTATCTTATCCTTTGAGAACACAGGCTCCACAGGGGATGGGATTTTGTTCTGCTCTGTCTACTGTCGGATTCCAGCATCTAGAAGAGAGAAGTTGGCATATGCAAGGTGCTTAATTAAATGAACTATTGGACGTGCTGTCTGTGTACTTGATATCAGTGATTTGAGACATTCTTTGATATAGTCCTCAGAAGCCTCTGAAAGAGGTCAGGACATAACTTCATTTACATACTCCAAAACTACAGCATATAGTGGTCCAGAAAGTTCTCACTTGCCAGTCTAATCTCATCTCAAAATACACTCCATTTTTCCTTCTCCTGTTTGAAGAAAAACTTAGGGTAAAACAAATACGAAAAGATAACACAACTGATAAAATGTAACATGTTCTGTCTCCCGGGAAGGGTGTCCTGATACCAAGCTGAGAAGGGAGGGTACAGGGAATACTCCGTGCGTGTTTATTCATAAACCCAAAATTGTGTTTTGGGCTTTCTCCTTTTTTACTTCTCTTTGAGCTGCTAGGCAATAATAGTATTCTTATCTTAAACCCAAATACACAAAAATTGAGTATGGCCATTTAGTGTAAAGATAAGGAGTAGCAGAAGCAGAGTTTGAACTCAGGTCAGTTTTCTAACCTATACTCTTTGAGACTATCATCCTTTGTTCAAGGATTAAAATGCAGGAGAGGAGGTGAGGTCCTAAGCTTCAGGTCAAGAAAAGATCCAGAAAGACAAGTCGACTTTTCATCATGATGAATTCTGTGTTTTTATAGTTTTATTCACTGGCATTAATCTCCCTTTAGAAAGATTTACCTGAACAATGGGACCAGAAAAGTATCTCAAGAATGGAAGAAAAAGTATCCAATGTACTCAGCCCTACTACGAAACTAATTTATAGCTTTCATATGAAGGCTATAACTCAATTATAGCAGAAGAATATGGGGAAAGAGGTAAGGGAGGGGAGGGGAAGGGGGAGGATGAGTCGCCAGAGTGTAATTGGTGGGACCACACCTACGGTGCATCTTAGAAGGGTACAGGTGAAACTTACTAAATGTAGAATATAAATGTCTTAACACAATAACTAAGAAAATGCCATGAAGTTAACCAGTTTGATGAAAATATTTCCGATTGTATATGAAACCAACACATTGTACCCCATGATTGCATTAATGTACACAGCTATGATTTAATTTAAAAAAAAAAATGGGACCGGAAAGTGGTTTCAGTTCCATTTGATGATTTATTTCCCCACGCCCATACTACTTTCATCTCCAGAGTCCTGATTAACCAAGATTTTATACTGCTGTCTTTCATGCATAAATTATTGGACAATCTTGAAATTATTTTTGAAAAATTTAACTCTAACCTTTTTTGTCTTTCCCTAGGTATTACCTGGGTGTTATTAACAGGAGTTCTTTCTTTATCCCTCACCAAAGATGTGGTGAGTGGGTATCGGTCAAATTACAAACCTGCATAGTCCTCTTGTTGAAAAATAAAAATTTATTTACTAAATCTATAATCCTACCCAGGCTTGGAGATTAATTTCTAAAGCCTTTCTTAGTTACCAAAATTATTGCTAAGGATCCACGCTGATAAGCTGCAAAAAAACCCCAACAAGGAAATAGCATAACAAACTAGGTGGTTAATTATTAACAGATTGGTTCAAATGGGAAAGAAATGATTTAAACAATTCAGCTGTTCAGTATATAATTAACCAGAAATTTCCCTCATTTGAGACTTATGGCAAATAAGTAGAAGTTACATATAATCTTGTCCTAAGATTATATATTATGACCCTTTTTGATGCAGCTTACTGTAGTCTTGTACCTTTTTTAGCCTGGGCATAATTTATTTAAAGATATTTTTTCATTATTGCAGTTTGGCTGGGGCCGGGTTCGAACCTGCCGCCCTCGGTATATGGGGCCAGCACCCTGCCCACTGAGCCACAGGCTCTGCCCAAGTTAAACATCTTTTAATGATTACATACCTAGATCTATTCTAACTATTTTCCCAAGTGGTTATCATTATACCGTTTTAATATATAAAGTTCAGTTTTCATTATAAAAGTAATATTTGTTGTTTTTAGAAAAGTTGAATCATGAAAAAAATAAAAATAGAAAGAAAGAAGCAAAATCACCCCTAAGATCAGCACCTATAGACCACCACCATGGTTGCGCCTCCAAGGGATTGCTGATGCTGTGTTTTATGCATGTTGTTGTGGTCCGCTTGCTTTTTAATGATTGCATAACCTTCCACTGAGTGATTATGCTACAGTCCACTTAACTATCCCCTCATTGTGGGGGATTTATTAGCTTAGAAATTTGGCGGGGGTGGGTGTTGTTTTTGTTTTTTTGAGACAGAGTCTCACTACAGCTCACAGCAACCTCCAATTCTTGGGCTTAAGCAATTCTCTTGCCTCAGCCTCCCAAGTAGCTGGGACTACAGGTGCCCACCACAGCACTTGGCTATTTTTTGGTTGCCATTGTCCTGTTGTTTAGTAGGCCAAGCCCAGGCTGGACCCACCACCTTCATTGTATATGGCTGGCGCCCTACTCATGAGCTATGGGCACCAAGCCATAGCTTAGAGATTTTGGTGAAAAGCTACCTGGGAGGCTGAGGCAAGAGAATCACCTAAGCCCAGGAGTTGGAGGTTGCTGTGAGCTGTGTGACGCCACGGCACTCTACCAACGGTGACAAAGTGAGACTCTGTCTCTACAAAAAAAAAAAGAAAGAAAGAAAGAAATTTTGGCGAAAAGCTTTGCGATCTTTTTTCCTACAAGTTAGCTCTCCAGTATTAGTAAAACTGAGTCCTGGGACATAAATTATTTCATGGTAAGTTATTCCACAAAGCGAGAATCTTGTCTGTGGCTGCTTCAAGGAGCAGAAGGTGGGACTGGAGGGCTCTGCCCGCGTCTGGTCTGCCTTCCCACGTCCTTCCTCCCCAGGACACAGCCCCTCCCCCTCCTTCCTCCCTTTCCGAGACTCTTCCCTAAATGAGCATGCGGAAGGTGTGTTTTTATTCTTTTTATTTTTTATTTATTTATTTATTTTATTGAATCATAGCTGTGTACTAGCCTTTGAGGTGTTCTCTGCTCTACACAACGCAGGGATTGGCTATCTCTTTTGAAATTTCAACTTAGGTAAATAGCAGCTGAAACCTTCCCATTTTCTTTCTTCTGGAGCCAAGAAGGATGACATTGCTCTTTGCTTTGTTTAGGAAATAACCTCTGTTTGCCAGAGGAAGCCTCCGAGCTGCTGCTATCTCCCTGGCCATCCCTCCCCCCATTCTCTCTCTCCCAGCGGGGGCCTCCTGTTGGTTTACCTGGCCACAGCTGGCAGGGGTGTGTTCTTTGCTGCCAGGACCATAAATCATGATTTCATCCTGTGCCTTCAGGAAGAGCATCTGTTTGAGGTCATTTACTGTATTTACTATTCCCAGTGGTTTTAATTTTTGTGTGTTTGACATAATAATAATAATAATAATAATAATAATACATTTGTGGAATGTTCACTTATCTATCCTTGCCTGGAAAGGCAGTGTGATTGGGAAACCATTAATTGACTCTGAGAATAGAAAAAACAGATCTCCCTGTCTTACTACTTACAGAAAAGCGCCTTCATCTTTGTTTTATTTTTTTTACATCTTCCTTAACCTCCTCAAAGCATTGTTTACAGAAGAAAAAAGTAATCTGTGCTATGAAGTGCTGTTTCCTTGCAAAAAAGAATCATGACTGTAATCACGCGTGTTCTTGTTGTTAGATAATTGCAAAACTTCGTCTCCCTATCCCGATTACCCACTGACAAGTTCAAAGTTATGGCCCGTCCCCTACAGCTCTTCGCGCCAGAGTGGTAACACCTTATTGGCTGTTTGTTATACGATCCCGGCACCTCCCCTAACCGGGTCTATATAAGGTGCACTTGTCTCTGCTGTCTCTCTTCTCTCTCTCCCCCTCTATCTCCCCGTGTGTCTCATCTCTCTTTCTCTCTCTCTCTCTCCCTCCCCCTTCTTTCCTCTCCTCTCTTTCCCCGTTTCTCTCTCTCTCTCTCCCCTCCTCCTTAACACTGCTCTACAGCTTCCCGGTCAAAAGCCTTGGTGTCTGTGAAGTTTATGCCTGTCGAGTGCCCCCCTTTCACTTGTCAACCTTATAGGGTAATTAAGGCAAAAAAATATGTGTCTTCCTCTAGAAGGCTGGTAAATTTCAGTATTTTTGAAATGTTAGAGTTATTCAAGTTCTATTTTCAGGGTACTTGTCCAGTTGAATATTGAGGTGACCCCTACTGTGTGTTTTAATGAAGCGTAGACAACACTCCTGGCTTTCTGTGTGGTGATCAGCCCGACCAGTGAAATCACACACTTTTTGAATGAGCAGCAGATGGTTAGTCACGCATTTACATTGGAGAACCAACTTAAGTAAATGATTTTTGTGTGTGTGATAAAAGCTGTAAGAGCTAAAACATCACCATCTGAAGACCTCGAAGTTGAGTAGCTAGTGTAAATAATCAGTATTTTTGCATTTGATGTTACTTTACATGAACATGCTAGTCGGGTGTTTTGACAGGCAGTGCACACTGCCCGCTGGGAGACACCAACCGATGACTGTAGGTTGACTTGTTTATGTTGGGCCTTCGGGGAGCTTTGCTAGACTCTGCCAAGTTCTGCTGCTGACCAACATTTATTTTTTGCTCCATTTCTGCATCTGAACCAGTTTAAAGAATCCAGGTTTTGCAAGAACACACTGGTGTCTCATAATGAGACACGTGTCCCAGTCCTCCGCACCCGCCCCCTGTCATAGAAAGGGATAATCCAGTGGTGAATAAGACTTTGGAGTCCTCCAGACTTTCTCCCTCTCTCTGTTTTTGTTTTTTAACAGAGAATGTATTTGGACGCCTTACCCAACCTACCTTGTGCTTCCTCTTCCTCCCTGGTTATTTTGCAACTAGCACACTCAGGCAGATGCTGCAATAAATCAGAAAAGTCCAGGGAACTTGATTCTAAAATTAGGCAGCACTTGAGATATAGCAGGGAAACCTTGATTCTCAGGCAGGGATGAGGAAGTTGTTATTGTCTTTTCCTAAGAACTCACTGAAGCTCCATGCCTTAAAAAACTCAAAGACCATTTGCATTTGTTATTTTCTATCATTTTTTAGGTGTGTTTTAAAAATTGATTCTACCAGCTTGGCACCTGTAGCACAGTGATTATGGTGCCAGCCACGTACACTAAATGTGGGGGGTTCAAACCCAGCTTGGGCCAGCTAAACAACAATGGCAACTGCAACAAAAGATAGCCCAGCATCGTGGCGGGCACCTTTAGTCCCAGCTACTTGAGAGGCTGAGGCAAGAGAATCTCTTGAGCCCAAGAGTTTGAGGCTGTTGTGAGCTGTGACGCCATGGCACTCAACCAAGGGTGACATAGAGACATTCTGTCTCAAAAAAAATTTGTTTTTACATAGAGGTATTTAAGAATAGTCAAGGATAAATGGTCATTTGAAAAAATTATATGTAACAGCACGAACATCAATACATAAACAATGATTACTAATCATTACAAACGCTGTATAGCAGGAAGATGGCACAAATTGATAGTTCATAAAAGAAGAAATACAAATAGCCACCAAACCTAGGAAAAGTATTTAGACTCAGTAGTAATTGTTTTAAAAAATTAAGCAATGAGCTACAAGCTATCATGTCGAGAATACTGAAAATCTTAAATGTTGGAATGGGTAAGAGTATGGGTCCTCTCGGGGAAAGGTGGAATAGATGAGTGCAGGCTTTCTGGAGGGAAATGGAAAGTATGTAAAAACTCTACTAAATACTTTTTGGTTCAACAGTTTGCCCCCCTAGGAATTTATGCTGGGAAATCATGTATGCAAGAAGGCAAAAATGTAGTTATAATGCTGTCCATCATTTCTAGTGGCAACTTGCACGCCCATCACTGGTTAAAGACTTTATGACCCACATCCTTAAACTAGACCATCAGACAACCATTAAGAATGGTCTGGTGGAGGCAGGTGGCCAAGGTCTAAATAGAAATATCTTATTCATCTTTGTATTACCTTCATACCTAGCTTGGCCCACAAAATTTGAATTTAAAGAAGAGTCTCTCCAGGGAGATGTGAGATACCTTCTTCTTCCCCTAGGATTTCTGAGATAGTCTTTATCCAGCCACATTGTAAATCAAAGTAATCATCAAATCTGAGAGCGATACTTGGGAATATCATAGACCTTTTTCCATCTTCTTACCCACAGACTCTTCTCATGTCCCTGGATTATTTTGATCCTTTTGAGAAAATTGTACAGGCTGTGCAGAATATAACCTCTCCCCACCACCCCAACCTGTGCATCCCTGGCCACAGCCAACATCAATCCCATCTCACCTGGATTTCGGCAATGGCCTCTCAATAAATGTTCTTATTCCCCAAAGTTCATTCTCAACATAGAAGTCAGACTGATCATTTTAAGCCTGTGACATTGTATCATTTCTCTGTTTGAAACCTTGCAAAGTCCTTATTTCTTTGAGAATCAACACCATACTCCTTTAAATGGCCTGCAATGATCTCCATGAATGGTCACCACCCCTGTTATTCTGACACCGTCTCCTACTATTTCTCCCTTTACTTCATCTGCTCTGGTCATACCGGCCTCGTGGCTGTCCCTTTGACAGGCCAGGCATGCTGCCACCTTAGGGCCCTTACCTCCCTCAACTCCTATAGGACTGTACATAAACCTTATCTTCTCAATGAGGCCTTATGTGACCACGGTATTGAATACTGCAGTCTGCCCTCCCCCAACCCCCTCCTCAGGACTGACCATCCTTTTCACCCTGCTGTGACTTGCGTTTCATCCTCAGCCCTTATCATTATAAAATAATTATCTTTTGTGGTTGTTGTTTGTAACCCCTCTACTTGAATATAAGCTTTAGAAAGGAAAGTGTCTTTGTTTTGTTCATTGATGGGTCCCAAGCACCTAGAAGGGAGAATGGCCACTGGTGGGCACTACAAATAGATACATTTGTTGCATAGCTTGAATAGAATGTAATTATATAAATGTATTAGTGATAATTAATAAATAACTTTGACTGAGACTGAGCACCTGCCCTGTCCCAGGAAGTGCATATGTATCATATCAAAATGCTCCCTATGAATTTATAAAGCAAGTATCATTATGACCAGCAAATTACAGATGGGGAAACTGAGGATTAAGAACACGAAATTACACAACTAAGGACTCATAGCAAATATAAATTAGAACTTAGATATAAACTCAATAGGCCTGACCTCTGTGGACCCCATTCAAGCAAAACAATGTTACCGCTGTATTGTTTATTTATTGAGATTCTATAGAATGGCATTTGGGAAAGGGAGTTTTTCCATGTAAATATTTTTGACAACCACTGTCCTTAGTATTTGAACCAAATCAAAATCACATGGTGGCAATTGCAGGCTTTTAGCAGATTTCCATGTAACTAAATCCTGTGACATTTGAAATTTATCCCCCCACCCCATCCCTTGCCATTGGATGCTTGGTGTTAAGGAAGAAAAAGTAAACAAGTTCTGCAAATTTGAGGATTTTCTTCTAGTCTTATTTTTTTAAAAAAAACATATTCCTCAGCTCCAAATTTCGTTGTGTTGGGATTTTTGTTCTGGTTCGGCATCTTTGGTTTACATTAGTCCCAAGGATTGTCCCCTCACACGCCCCATTCTGCCTTCCAGGTGAATGACATAAATCTGACCCACATTGAGTCTAGACCTTCTCGTTTAAAGAAAGACGAGTATGAGTTCTTCACCTACATGGATAAACGCAGCGCGCCTGCCCTGGAAAACATCATCAAGATCTTGAGACATGACATTGGCGCCACTGTCCATGAACTTTCCCGAGATAAGAAGAAAGACACAGGTAAGAATTAGAGAAATTTTGTGATCTAAGTGACTGTACCCTGTCTTTATAAAGTAACAGCAAAAGTAAAACCTACTCTGTAGAGGGGTGGGGTGAAGCAGTGATTGCAAGTTGGGGACCTTGGCAAGTGCTTAGCATATTGTAGACATATAATGAATGTTAGTTCTTTTTTCTCTTCCTCTAGATACTCATGGTTATTTCTTATATTAGTAACTTTCTTTCTGTTTCTTCCATTTATGTTTATCCTTTTCATTTCTGGATTAGCCTGACCTTGATCATCTATCTCCAGAGGTGAGATGGTTAGAGTGTCTGGGATCCTTTCTATATATTAATAAATGCAAATTCAAGACAAGATGTCTAGTTATCTCTGTTCTAACAAGAAGGTTCTCCCTGAGTCCTTCTCCAGACATGCCAGTCCTGAAGCTGGGACTGCAAGGCTCCTTGTCCCTGGAGTTTTCATTGCCATTCATTTTCCCTCTCCTTATCTGTCTCTTCTACTAAATTAGGAGCCCCTGTGGGCAGGAAGACTCTCCTGTCATATATGTATCTCCTCAGAGTTTAGCACAATTCTTGGTATGCAAATGCTCAATGAATATTTGTGAGTGAATGGCCGAATACAGGAATTGTCATGACTTGCTCAGTTCTGTGTTATCTGCTTACTGAATGTTGCCCACGTCCTCTGGGGGGAGAGGAGCAGTCAAGTGTAGGAATGATAAATATAGGCTGGGGAGTGAATCAACTTCAGTTCCCAGTGCTGCTGCTTCCACTTGCTGCTTTGAGATGCCTGACCAGTCCCTTTAACTGCTCTGACCTTAATTTATTTGGAACCTTTGCAAAGATTAAACGAAATGAAACATACACAGTGCTTAGAACAGTGCCTGGAACAGGGCAGGCCTGGATAAATGATGGTACGTGGTTGTTGTTATGATTATAATTAGCTTTCAAAGAATACAGAGGAGCAAGGTGACCCCTTTTTAGGGGTCAAAGCATATTGAGATGGACCATTTTTTTACAGACATTTTTAGAGCACTATTAGGTTTACAGAAAATTTGCACAGACTATAGCATTTCTATATGCCTTCTTTCTCTCCCACCCTGCCTCCACTCTAGTTCCCCCTATTAACATTTTGCATTAATGTGGGTGCATTTTTTAAATAATTGTTGAGCAAATGTTAACGTATTACTGTTAACTAAAGTCCATAGCTTACATCTGGGATCACTCTTTGTGTTTACAGTTCTACTGGTTGTGACAAATGCAAAAGGTCATATGTCCACCTTTACAATGCCACACAGAATAATTTTACTGCCCTAAAAATGCCCTGTGCTCCAGCCATTCATTCCTCCTTTACACCCTCCCTCCAGCAACTACCCAGCCTTTTACTGTCTCTGGGTTTTCATTCTGTTGTTGTTTGTTTGTTTTTCAGAAGGTCATCTAGGTGGACACCTGCAGCAGCCTTTGCAGAGTGACTCCCTTACTTAGCAAAGCACATGTCAAGTTCCTCCATGTCTTTTTGTCCTGAATAATGTTCCATGGTAGGGATATACCACAGTTTCTTTTAATTCATTCATTTATTGAAGGACATCTTGGTTGTTTCCAATTTTTTGGTGATTCTGAATAAAGCTGCTGTAAACATTCATGTGCAGGGTTTTGTGTGGACATAATGTTTCTCTCATTTGAGTACCTAAGTGTGTGATCACTGTGATGACGTTTTTTTAATAGTCAGTTATTTTTCTACTGTAAAATCAAGTTTCTTTGCAAAATAATGAAGACTTTAGGTCCAGAGGATTTTAAGTATTGTAGCTTAAATAGTATTTTAGTAGGCAGAAATGCTTTAAAATGAGACAATAGCCACCTCATAAAACAGGACATGTAAAAATTTTCTAAAAGATAGCTGCAAGGTCTTCCTAGGAAATCTCTTCTTTTCTGCCTTTTTCCTCCTGTAGACAGGTGCAAGGAAGCTCACCCCAAGGCCTTTGCAGACAGAAGGCACCATGCAGATGGGCTCAGATCGGGGAAGAACTTCTAATTCCTTCCTAGATCAGCCCTATCTGCATTTTCTCCCCTTAACCTCCCAAGCTGCTTCCCTGATGACTGCCCTCTACTGCTTTTCCGGCCACCTGCCCCCAACAGGAGCTGCAGGCCCTCCGGACAAAGCGGCTGTCTGGTCCTGGGGTATCTCTGCCCCTGGTCGGAGCAGGTGGAAGCTGGGCCAGCTGGGGCCCTGGGGGAGGAAGTCAAAGCAATTGACAGGCAGGCAGGCAGCCCCAGGGGCGGCCAGGGAGATGGAGGCGACCTGCTGGAGGGCTGGCAGCTTGATCGGAAGGCGCAGGCAGGGGGTTCCTAGCAGGGATATAGCAGGAGAGTTAAAGCTCAGATCCCAGAACCAGGGCGTACCACTCTTGATGTGACCTGGAGCAAATTACTATCCCTTGAAGTCTCCCACTGTATCAAATGAGGGTACAAGAGCCTCTGCCTTAAGGACTGATGAAATCACACTGAGGACGGAACAGAGCATGCCTGAGGGTTTAATGGTCTTCCCTATTCATCCCACTGTCGTCATTTGTCATCGTTATAAACACTAGAGTGAGCACGGGAGCCGCCGAAAGCCAGCCTGTGCACAATTACTTTTTCAGAGATTCTGAGATTTGAGAAATGACCTCAGAGTCATGGAGCCCTACAGACCCCCTAATTTTTCCTTGTAAAAACAGAGGCCTTGACTTGCCTGAGGCACAGAGTGGACTCTGTGCGGTCAGGGGCAGGGGCATGTTGCGTGCCGCTGTGCTGGCCACCGTGCTAGCAGCTGGAGAGAGAAGGTCGCCCTATCTGTTCTGAGGAGCTCACAGTCTGTCAAGGGGGCACGTGACAACGGGTAAACACAGTGGAAGGACGGGTGCTGGGCTGGAGACAGGGCTGATGGAATTCAGCCTCTTCTCCACTTGTGTTTAACTCTGAGGACCCAGGAAATGTGAAAATATAAAAGCTGATGTTTGTACCCAGCAGTATCAGTGCAGTTAATCACTATCAGGGTTATCAGAAGCTGATCATAATCCAGATTCAACTCCCTGGCAGGGTTCTCACCCTGTTGCTCAAAATGGCAGGCTGTTGGTATTTGAAGTTGGGATGATATTTTGCCTAGTGAAGAATCAAGGGCTAAGACTAACCCTTTAAAACAACCTATGTTTTCATGACCCTTATTTCTTCGGCTAGTTGGTCACCCCATCCCATAGTGGCTGCCCTCACCTGACCTTAACTTATCTGTGCCAGAACAGTTGATGCTGAAATGGCACTGTTGCATACCTGCTGAGAGAGATGGCCCTTTGCGTTTCTTTGGTGATTTTTGTGAAATGGAGTCTGGGCCCAGAAACAGATCTTTTTAGGAAAAATGACCAGCCTTTTGCAAAGTTGCTTTTTCTGTAGGTCTCAGTGGGAGAATGATCAGAGGAAGAAAAGCATCGTAGTAGATGTGAACCTTTGATTCTTTCTCTGGACAAAATACCCTTTGTATTGAAGGTCTCAGATCTCAGGGGTGAGTCTGACAGCAGGTTCAAGTGGGAGATCTGAACCCCTCAAATCAATTAAGCTAAACCACTTTCCACTCTAGTTTTTCAGCCATTCAGAAAGCCATGTGGATGATAGAAAATGAAAGTTTTTCACTTTCTTAATTGCTAAAGTTCCCCACCCAAAACAGCTTAAGGGAAGGTTAATTACGGTGACATGTTAAAGAAACCCCAACCTTCTCAAATGCCTCCTGGAGAAGCTGATGTGAATTTAATAGGATTTTAATCCACAGAGTCTTTTGAATACTTGAGTCTATTCTCCTGCTACCCTCTCTCCTGATGACCTCAAATCCTTCTTCAACCCAACATGAAAGAGCATTAATATCTTCCATCGATCAATCTACTAATCCTTTTACCTTTCCCTTTGAGTCTTTTGCATAACATTACATCTAGTGGGGTAGAGAAAATTCCTACATGGAGACAGAATGCAGCTGGAAGAAGCAGACAAAATGTATCAGGTAGGCAGAGGCCCGGGAGCGTCCAAAATCTACCCATTTGGTGTTCTTGTCTACGAGCAAATGGACATTTGTTGGATTTTGTTTAAGTTGCAGTGATGATAAGGGTTGTGGTAGGGAAGCCGAGGGAATGCAGGCTGCCAGGGCAAGACGATTCTCTGTGGAAAGCAGAAGGGTGACCTAGTCATCTAGCTAGTCCCCTCCCAGGCACTTATGATTAACAGCAACATCATTACACTTATTCCTTCGCTCTTAGAGGCCCCCGCTCCCTTCCTGAATTGTCGCTTCTCTACTTCAATGTCGCTACCCTGAAGAGCAGTGCTGAGTAAGGATGACAATTCAGATCAACCGGGGCTGGGGAGAAGGACAGGATTTCTTAGAGGCTTCTGCAAAGCCTCTGGGATTGTGGGAAAAATGGTGCACGTGCCTGTGAATGCATATTTTTTAGGAGAGAAGAATGTTCAAAGGGGGCAGAGTTCCAAAAGAGTTAAGAATCTTTAGGAGGAAGCTGCATAGGCCTGGGGGGATGCCAGATGGTTGGAATTCCCCCCTCCCCCGCCCCCCCGCCATTGCCATCCTTTGTACCTTTCTTTCCTCTCTTCCTGCCTCTGCTGGCTATTGAGTCTCCACCTACCACTGCTCTTTTCTCAGCTCTAAACCTTCTCCTGTGCATTTCACTGGGCCCCACATGTATCTTTTCATAGCTATACATGCTACGGCCCTGGGTCTGCAGGAGGTCCAGTATCTGCTCATTTAAGAAAACACACAAACTTGACTGCCTTTTCCAATCTTTACCCAGATGCTTGTTCAGTGCCTTGAGGTAGCCCCTAAGTCCTGGCCGCTAGAGAATTGACTTTTGCTTCCACAGATGGCTGCACCAACACAAGCAGACCCCAGCTGAGAGGATAAGCCCGTTCAGGGGAAAGTGACATGCACCTAGGAGCTGGAAGCAGGACTTCTTAGCGTTGAAAGTATGCTAGGGGCAACTCTGTTCCTTGGCACAAAAAGATCCTGAGCCATGCTATTTCTATAACCCACCGGTTTGCCAGGTCATAGGGCTTCAAGTTCAGAAAGATCATAAAATTATAAGCAGACCCTCATTCTATGAAAGACTCCTCATGAGCATGCCAAATCCAGTGTTTTCAAAAATTCTTTCTCATTAGATCATCTCACTTGATCTTTGCAACAGGCAAGTCAGATTGCTAGAGGGAAGAGATAACATTATTCTTGTTTTCAATATTAGGAAACAAGGCAGAGAGGTAAAGTTGAAAGGCAGCGTGCATTGCGTAGTCTTCGTTGTTCCAGTTTAATCCCTGAGCTGTAACTGTTTGGCCAAGTTGCCTGCCTTCTTTGAGCCTCACTTTTGTCATTTGTCAAGTGAAGATATCTGGGTGCCCATGTGGTTGTGTGGATTACGCAATAGAATTTGTATAAAGTGTAGGATCCATGCAAAATGTTGACAGTAGCCTTATCCTTGCATCTTTTGTAAGGATATACCATAAATTTTATGGTTGAGCAAGTCCAGAATCCCCAAATTCCTGATCTTTGGTAAAGAAAGACCACCATAGCATGATATTTGAGTCAATCCAAAAGGTGGTGGGAGTTAGAAGGAATTAGGCTGAGACACCTTTTCTCTGCGTGACAGGCATGTCTCTTCAATTGAAAGACGTAATAAGAGGACATTCAATGATTGACTACATTGCAAAGTGCCGTTCATACCGGATTGAGGGAGCATCCTAGTGGCTCAGAAAGAGCAATGACTGTAGAGTCAAGAGCCTGAGTTTGGATCTCCATTTTGTGCTCCAGCAGTTGAGTTTGAATCCCACCCAACCCCCTACCAGCTGGGTGACCTCGTTAGGCTCTTTTTCATCTGTGACTTGGAGCTGAGATGCCACATCCTGTGATTCACGGACGGGATTATGCGGGATCCTTTATGTGTTAGGGAGTTTGAAGGATCAGATGGAACTTGAGTTGAACAGGTTTTGGATCTTAAGTATCCTTCAGCCTCAGTAGGGAGAGATCTCCATGCTCTATAACCTCAGCCAACAGCAGGCCATTGGTCACCACCAGCTCCATGGCTAATAAATAAGGAGTTAGTGGCAGCCACTACCTTACTGGGCCAGCCCTAACTAGCTGCCAAGGAGACAACTTTGTGTGTGGAATTATGTGAGGGGTCCTGTGGACGGTCTCTCATTTCCAAATACCCTGCTGCTTCCTGGGCATAACTTTATCCGCCTGACTATGTGCTGTATTGCACACAGCCCTGGCACAAGTGACAGCAGGCTGGCTGTGTATGAAAGAATTCTTTCTCCCTCTCTTTCTTCTTTTCTTCCCTGTTTCCTTCTTTCTCCCTCTCTTTCTTCTTTTCTTTCCCTTCCTTCCTCCCTTCTCACTTCCTTCCTTTTTCTCTTCTTTCTCCCTTTCTTAACCATAATTCTGACAACACCTATTCCCTAAACCAATAGCCCCTGTTTCATTTCATCCTTTCTGACACTTTCACAGCACGTGGCCCCCTTTCCCCCAAGGAATTCTCTCTTTGCTTGGCCTTTTATAAATGTGTGGCCCTTAGTTTTAGAATCTTGACTCAGGATTTATTTTCTTCTTCTCCTACTCCTTCTCAAACACCACAGAGTCAGCCTTGCTACCGCTTCTCTTTCATTCCCATTCATCTCCTAATTCAGTTGATCATCCATTCATGCCACCAGTACTGGCAGAGCACCACTCAGTGTCAGCCACTGAGAGGATGCAGCAGCGAGAAAGGTGGGCACGGTACCTGAGCTGACTTGTCCTACAATCCATGGCCATGTGGCATGATCCACAGCAGTGACAGGGAAGGTGGTGTGCCTTAAGAGTAGACTTATGAGGGGCATCTAGGTCAGTCGTAGGTTAGCACGATGAGGGGAAAGGGAGCCAGTGAGATACACAACATATGAAGGAGGCTTTAGATGTATTCTGTTGGACCCAATATATGTTGACCCTTACTCTAGTTGTAAGTGGCAAGAAACCAAATCTCAGTGCAATGTGAGCTCTGGGAAGACAGCAGTGAGTATTCGGGGATATGGTGGGCAACCTGCCAATAGACGTATTTATAAGATATGTGACTTCTTAACAAAGATATTGAGAGGGTGTTTCCGGTTTGGGTGGGTGGATGGAATAAATTGCCCTGTAGCTCATTATTGTACTTATTCATTTCACTTATATCCATTCACTCGCTCTACTTATTTAGCACGTCTTCACCCTTTATGCATGAGGCCCCTTTTATTTACCTGGTTCCAGGATTCTCATTTTAGCATGTGAACAGGAGGAACAGATGCTTTGTCCTGACACACCAGGCCTGACTCCTCTGATCACTGCTCTGTCTAAGAGGCAGAGGGTAATAGCTTGGCACCCTCACCCAGCCTGTGGCTCAACCATTCTTCTAAGACCTTCCTGAAGGCAAACCTCCTCCAGAGAGAAGGTAGAAGCTCCTTAAAAGACAAATACGGTCCTCAAGTCTTCATGCTGTGGGATGTGGGCAAGCCATCCCGTCTCCCTTTGCAGGAGCTGTTGGGATCAGCACAGGGACTGCTGCTCTGTGGGGCTAGTGATTGCCTTGCAGGAGACATCTGGGTGCCTGGGAGGACGGGGTGAAATGCCCTTCTATTTTGGACCTAAGAAATGAAGATTTATTGCTGTCCCTGGAACAGGCTTGTTGACTAACCCCTGGGGCTGGTGAATGTCTGGTGGAGGGAGGGGGGTGAGGTTGGGCTCAGCCTGCACCTTCAACTGCTGTAAATTTAATGGGCCTGCTCTGACCCACTGGCCAGGAAGTAGGCTCCAGCCAGGCTCATGGGGGTCTTTTGCTCAGGAGCCCTCCTGAACCAGCTGCCCCTGGCAGTCCTGGCTGAGCAGTTGACCCCAACTTAATGGGACCACGACGTGGGTGTCCAGGGCCAGCTCTTCAGCGGGCTGCGTTCTTTGGAGCCAAATCAATATTTATTAATGATCTGACCCCCCGGGTGCCTCAGCTCCACAGAGGGCCTCTGTTGCACCAGCCTGCCCAAGTCATTCATTAACCACCAAGGCCAGCAGCCCCATGGAGGGGCTCGCAGAGGCCAGCCCACCAACCGAGGTATTTGGTAAGGTCATTAATGAGCTAATCTGATTTGACTTTTCAAAATGGAGGCCTGGGTCACGGGGTCAGTCTCTATCCCCCGTGTTGTGAGAGAGACCCAAGTGGGGGGAGGGACCCGCAACCTTCCCTGAGGAAGTTAGGATGTATGAAGGAGAGTTTGGGTTCAAAGCTTTCTACCCTCAAATCCAGGGAAGCTGGGGAGGGAAAGGTGGGGACGACCCAGGGCTGTCCAAGGGATCGTCTCCAAGCAGCTTTAGAGGCGAGTCTTACTTCGTTTGTCACCTTCTTTCCCTCTCGAGGTGGAAGACTAGGAATCTAGGGTAAAGGAGGCCACACCCTCATTTATTCCAAACCAGCAGAGCATCCCAGAGACATCCACAGGCCACAAAATTGTCATTGCAGCTCAGCCAGCTCAGTGATCTTGAGCAAGCCACTTTATCTCTGGGAATCTCGGTTTGTTCATCAGTGAATTGAAGTGATATTATCTGCCTCCTAGGAGTGCTCTGAGAATTAAAAAAAGGAAAAGACAACACAAGGAACACACTTAGCACAGTAACTGGTGCCTAGCAAGCTCTCAAAACCATGTCTCAACAACTTCAGAGGACGAAAGGAGCTGTAATACTTTGGCTGGGAAAAGTTGGAAGAAGTGAAGGACAGGAGTGTGAACTGTGCCTCTGCCTCTAGGGGCCTCTGGGACTAGATTTTCATTGCCAGACAAGCATCTCTGGTTTTGTTCTGGGGTGTACATGCAAATGACTGATGTCACAGATGGACCTGCCATGGGCCAGTTGCTTCTCACCCCCAATGAGGAGTCAGGGCAGGGCCTGGTGCCTCACCCACTTCACAGCTGCAAAGCTGGAGACTCAGGAACCAAACAGTTGGCTCAGACTCCCGTAGTTTGTGGGTAGGTGAGATGAAACTTGATCTCAGACCCTTTTCACAGGCTGTGTGGGTCACTATGAAAGTTTCGAGATGGGCTGTGTTATGATCCATTATTTCATTTCCAAGAAACAAAGTCAACAACCTCCTTTCTGCTTCACCCGCAGAAGTTTCCACTTGCCCGGCTTATTGGTATTGCTGGGGGGCTTCGTTTGTTTCCATCTGCAAGGATTTTATGTTTCTTGAATTTCTTTATATCTCAAAACTTTTGTAATAACCCACCTATAGTGTCAGCATTCATGTCAAGGCTGGAGACTTAGTTCTGAGTGTATTTGAGGGTCCTCTGTGGTCTCCCTGCCTTTTGCTCCTGGTGTCCTCACACTGCTTGTGTCACAAGGCTGCACAGCCGGGACTGGTCAGAGGATGCTGTGAGCCACATTGTCACTTCACCCCCTCCCAACCCCCAGAATGTTCCTGTCCTGGGTCTTAGTTCCTCAAGCTTGTCCCTGCTCTCCTATGTGACGGCCAGTGGACTGCTTCTCTTAACTGTTAGGCCTGACCTGGGTCCTCCTTCTTTTCCGGATGGCACACAGGCTATGCCCAAGGGCTTAACCTCAAGAGAGGCCTGGGGAGGAGGAGGGGCCGGGCGGCTGCTCCGAGGACATGAGTAGTCCTCTCACCCTCCACCACTTGGCCTTCTCTGATGGTAACAATGGTTAATGACAGTAATAAAGCTGCCCCCGCTTATGAAGCGCCTGCCATGTACCAATCACTGTTGGAAGCACTCTCTTCACACATTAGTTCATTTTCGTCTTCAAACCAACCCTCTGCGGGAGGTACTATCATTATAGTTACTTTGAAGATAGGAAACTGGGGAACAAAAAGGTTAAATAACAAGCACAAAGTCCCAAAGTTACAACGTAAGTTCCAGAGTCTCCCCAGCTCTGCCACTTCCCCAGCCTAGCTGTGCTGTGAGCCTTTTCTGGGTGATAACCTGTCCCCAGAGCCCTCAGAGGCCCCTGGACTCAGATGAGCACCCCACAGGCCCTGTGACGAGGTCCAGAGCTCCAAGGTCTGGGGCATGGTGAGCTGCTTTGGGCTTGGTCTCCCCTTCATCAAGACTTGAATCTTTTGAGTCTGCAACTTTCTCAAGTTGTTTGATTTGGGGGGTTTTAGTTCACCAAGAGGACTGAACTAAACCATGTGGCCCAATTAGTGTTTTTTTCCTTTGGGGGGGGGGGGGACCTCACCCAGAGCCGGACAAACTTGAGTCTGCTGCCCTCTGGTGTCGGGTCAGGCAATGGGCAGCTGGCAACTTGGGGAGGGGCAGGCTGGCTTCCTACAGAGAACAACCTGCTGTATTTGGAGAAAGGAGAAAAGGAAATGGGGCCACAGATCAGGAGCTGAACAAATGCGGGGACTGAACTTGTGGGGAAAAAACGAGGTTGACCCATTGATGGAAGCAGAACTGTCTTTCCATGAGTCCTCTGGCCCAGTCCCAGCCCTTCCAGGATTTCACAGGTGTTCGGATTATGAACCCTGAAAAGAGCTGTGGCAACAGATGGATCCCACACCCAGATGTGGCAGAGAGGAAACTGAGGCCCAAGACTAAAAGCCTGTTGCTATCAAAGCTGGCCAGACAGACACATGCTGCCTCCATCTCTGTCCTTCCCACCTCCTTTATAATCATCATCTTATCACCATCATTAGAATCGTCATCGTCCTGATGGTTAACACTGATGGAGCACTCACAAAGGGCCAATCACTCTACCAAGATGTGTCACATGCGCTGTAGCATTTAGTTCACCCCATAGTATGGAAAGATCATTTCGATCTGTCTTGTGGATGACGAAACTAAGGCTCTGAGAAATAAAATAGATGCCTGGTTACACAACAAAATAAGGGGCAGGCTTTCTAGCCTTGCTGAAAGAGGTTCTGCGCTGTCCTTTATGCTGCAGTGAGCTTAGGGCAGAGTGAAAAAATATTCATACACACTATATATACCAATTATATACAGATACACAAATATGTGTGTATTGTATACCCTGTGGCTTACACCTGAACAATAACAGGACTTGCTATGCGCCAGCACTGTTCTCTGCAAACAACACATCTTAAGTCATTTAACCTCGGTTGTGCTTATAAAGTGGTATTTCATAGTCCTGCTGTAGTCACCGTTTCACAGAGAGGAAGATTGAAGCACAAAGAGGTTTAGTAATGTTGCCTGGGTCCCACAGAGAGTGAGTGCCGGGTTCAAGCCCAGGCTGTCCGGCTCTGTTGTCTCAGCCCATTGCCAGACTGACCTTCCCTGAGGTGAACAGGAAGCCAGCTCTGCACTGGGGACAGACGCTCACTATCCCAGACCCCCACACCTCACTGAGCTATGGCAAGGCGGTCAGATCACCCGGATCTTCACCCTGGGACCTGGAGGCATAGAATGTCCCAGAAGAGAGCATCACTTGACTGACAGCAAAAAGACACAAGAGTAGAGAAAAGGGAAACCATATACACTTGTGGTGGGAGTGTAAATTGATGTGGCCATTCTGGAAAATAGCGTGGATGTTCCTCACGAACTTGAAAATAGAACTACTATAGTCCAGCAATTCCACGTCCAAGCCTATGCCCAAAGGACGTAAAACCAGTATTTTAACACCTGCACTCCTACAGGTAAAAATCAGTATTTTAACACCTGCACTCCTACTGCACCATTATCCATAGTAGCCAAAGTATGAAAACAACCTAAATGTCAACCTATGGATGAATGGATAAAGAAAATGTGGTGCACACACACACATGCACACAGAGGAATGTCATTTAGCCATAAAAGAAGGGAATCCTGTCATTTGCTCCAACATGGGTGAACTTTGAGGGCGTGATGCAAAGAGAAGTAAGCCAGCTAGACACAGAAAGACAAGTGCTGTATGGATTTGCCTTACATAAGGAATCAAACAAAATTGAATTCATAGAAGCAAAGCATAGAATGGAGGCTGCCGGTGGCAAGGGGTGAAGAAATGGGGAGATGCCGGTCAGAGGATGCAAAGTTTTAATTATATGGCGAATAACTTCCAGGAATCTAAGCTGCAGCATGGGGTCTGTGGTTAATATTTTATTGTGTAGCTGACATTTGCTGAGCGATCGTAAGTGGCCTCATCCTCCCTCCCCCACACACATGACAAACGGTAATTATATAGCATGATGGATGTGTTCATTGGCGTGATTGTGGTAATTATTTCACAATGTATACATATATCGAATAATTGCATTGTATGCCTTGAATATATATAACATTTATTTGTCAGTTATACCCCATTAAAAGTCAAAAAATCCTCAAAAATAAATTTTAAAAAGAAGCAAGAAGCATCCTCTCCACTATCCCTCTTTTTTTTTTTTTGCAGTTTTTGGCCAGGGCCGGGTTCGAACCCACCACCTGTGGTATATGGGGCCAGCACCCTACTCCTTTGAGACACAGGCGCCGCCCTCCACTATCCCTCTCTTTACCCTGCTTTCTTCTGTGTCAAGAACTTCCTGGCCTTGTTTCCTATCTAAACGTATTCGATGCTTATTTCACGTCTTCCCCACTAGAATAGAAGCACCACAGGCACCACAGGGACTGAGCCTCTCTCGTACGCCCCCCTCAGTGTCCAGGGCCTGGTAGACAGCAGGTGCTCAGTACATATTTGTGGACTCTCTCTTGGTGAGTCTAGGGGTCCCCGAAGTCAGAAGAGGGTATAGCAAGAAAGGGCCGGCTTGCCTTGATTCTGGGGCTGCTGTAACTGCCATAATTGTGGATGATTCCAAGGCAAAGGGAGATGGTGATTGAATGAAGAAGAGACGCCTTGAGGTGAGAGAATGGGGTTATCAATGGTCCTGAGCGCAGAGGAGAGGGACCGGCCCATTGTTCAGGTGGGTGACATTCATTAAAGCCACATGGTGGCAAAATTCTGGAGAAACAGAAAAGGTTTCGTGGGAGGGCCTGAGCCCTGGCTGACTACAGTGGAGAGTTCCTTCCCAGGCTCTTCTAAACCTGGGTGGGGAACAACCCTCATTTCTGGTACTGAAAGTAGAGGTTTATTGTGCAAAGCAAATAATGGACTCAAAGTGAAAGGAAAGTTTGTGTGTCTGTGTGTCTGTGTGTGTGTGTGTGTGTGTGTGGAGGCGGGGTTAGGTGACAAAGTGGAAAGCCAATTTCTGTGCCAGGTAAGTGAGCACCGTGCTGAGTCATCCGGAGCTCCAAAGTCTCAGAAGTCAGAACCCAGGAGATCTATCAGCGACCTCATCTGTGAAACAGGGGTGATTGTAAAATACAGCTCAGGGGGTTTGTTGTGAGGATTGACGGAGGGGGCGTATGTAAAACGTTTAGGGAGGTGCCTGACACAAAGCCAGTGCCATGGAGGGATTAGCTGGAATGACAACTGTAGCGACTGCTTCTGTCCCTAGAGAAGCGATCTGGGGTGTGCACTGGGCTGTAGGGAGGGACGTGGAAGATTCTGGGGAAACCAATCCCCCTACTCACCGGCAAGCCCTGCACCTTTCCAGAAGTCACGGCGTCAGCTAGACCTGACTTTGAATCCTGACTCCACTGCTAACTAGCAATATGTGTATTGGGATTTGACGCCTAACTTCTCTGCACCTTAGTTTCCCCGTGTGGAATATGGGGCAACCAGCAGTATCCATCTCGTAAAGATAGATTCAAACAGCATGTGGTGTTAGTTTTTGTTATTAATATGGGCGGTAGAGAGTTAACCCCTCTGGGCTAGGAAACAAGGCTTTAAGTTGACTTAGGGATACCTTTGCAATAAGCGCTTCTTTTGGGGGGGGGGGGAAACAGCGGCTTCCAGTCCTAAGGCTCCTGTTTAGGGCACTTCCCCAGATTGGCCACTAGATGGCACGCATGCTCCTTCCTGCCTTACCCGAACGGCTCAGCATCAGAATAAACACAGGAGCAGAGCCGGAAGCCCCTTTCAGGTGTCAGGCGCTGAGCTGAACTGAGCCGAGCTGAGTCCTCTTCCTACGTCCACACTTACTGCTCACAGCAGTCCTCGGATTAAAGGAGCCACTCCCAGCAAAATGCCAAGCACAGGTCCTGGCATATGGTAAGGCTTCAACACACGCGTGCCCTTCTTGCTCATGACGTTGGCATTATTCCCATTTTACACAGGAAAGACTGGGGCACAAAGAAGGGCATAGACAGATGGGGCCTGGATTCTAAGGAGGCCTGATGCTGACTCAGGTCCAGGACACACACACTCCTCCTCCGCACACCACCCCTCCCCCAGCCTCAGTTCCAGAAAGCTCACTTCAAGGTGCCTCATGACTGCAGCCCTCTACATTCTTTCTGGATCTGCCACTTTCTCACTCCTGCCGTGATCCTAATCCTGTGATTAGGATTTCGGAGCCGCAATTTCTCATCTGTACAGTGAGGGTTCCAATACCTTCCTTATTTTGGACTCACTGAGAAACAGCCGCGTGGACACACTGGTGGGTGGCCACTGTTAGTGCCACGTGTTAACATAACCAGAATGAGTAAGTCAGTTCCCTCTTTTCCTCCCTCCCTTTCTTCCTTCCTTTCCTCTGTGTCCCTTGAACTACAAAGTGCTCCTGGTTTCTGCCCTCATGGAATTTACAGTCCATAATTTCCTAGTCTCTGTCCATTCCTGGGACAATTCCACCTCCAAGGTGCCTTTTTCTCCTGTAAGCTACAGGGATCTGGTGTTACCATGGGCGCTCTCTCTCTTCAGGACCCAGGCATTGTAGACCACACAGCCCGGGTCCCCTGTCCACCCCCACTATGGTGCTGCAACAGCAAGTCCACGAGTTCTGTAGACACTGAGAGACATATGTGATTGCCAAACTTCTTGACTCCAAACTTCCTGGCATCTGTGATTGCCAAACTTCCTGACTTCACTGGGCTTCCACAGCCCCTCTCTGTCTTTGGGATCAAAAGATTTTGCCAGGCTGCTTGGGGTCTCTGGGTGGGACGTACGTGGTGGGAAGATGAGGGTCTTACGATCTCAGTCTTGTTTAAAGTGGAACATCTCTGGTGTTATCTGATTCTTATGTTGGACTTGTATGTAATATTCTTCTGCTAAGGAAAACCATCAAAGCCAGCTACCATGATGGGTGGGAAGGGGAAGAGTGTGGAGAAAATTCAGAGAAAATAGCTCACTGAGTAGGGCGCCAGCCCCATATACCGAGGGTGGCAGGTTCAAACCCGGCCCCAGCCAAATTGCAACAATAATAGCCAGGTGTTGTGGTGGATGCCTGTAGTCCCAGCTACTCAGGAGGCTGAGGCAAGAGAAACACCTAAGTCCAAGAGCTGGAGATTGCTGTGAGCTGTGACGTCACAGCACTCTACCGAGGGCATCATAGTGAGACTCTGTCTCTGAAAAAGAAAAAAAAGAAAGAAAGGGGAAAAAAAGAAAATCTTCAGGAAATAGACATGTTTGGGAATGTGTTTTAAAATTAGTTTCTAAGGAAAAAAAGAATTTAATTTTTGAATCATAGTAATTTGGGCTTATCTAGAATGCTATAGGCCGTCACATTTGACTTGACCAATTTGGGTTGATCCTATGCTCCTATCTGAGGAAGGCCTTGGGCCTTGTCTTGCTAAGCTAACTCAAGACTCTGCCTTTTCTGTGTTGCAGTGCCCTGGTTCCCAAAAACCATTCAGGAGCTGGACAGATTTGCCAATCAGATTCTCAGCTATGGAGCGGAACTGGATGCAGACCACCCAGTGAGTCCATAGCCCACAGGATGAGATTCTTCCAGTTCCTCCCCTCCCTTCCCGTGCTCTTCTCTCTCCCCCTCCTCCCCTATCCTCCACTTGGGGAATTGTGTTTACTTTTTCAACAAACATTTATTGAGTTCCTACTACGGCTGGGGTTGCAGAAGTGACGATTACCATGACATTATTGTCAGAATCATTACCATGGTCATTATTGTTGGAGCAAATAATAATTGCTGTCCGGAAATGACTGTCTCTAGATACTCTGTGTATGTATACACAGACGCACATGCAGATGTAAATCGTCTCTGTTTCTGCCTTTGTACATCTATGGAGGATTAAATTAAGTGCTCAGGAAAAAGTGACTTGTGCTAACAACTCTGCCAGCTGCAAGGGTGGTGGGGAATGGTTATGTTGGGACCTGATCTCAAAAACTTAATAGAATTTGCTGGCCCAACAAGAAAAGGCTGAGAGGAGTCAGTGGAGTCCTCAAAGTATTGGGATGTTTGGGGAATGGCTGGTCAGTGTGTTGGGCATGAGGATGAACAATGCAGCTGGGCAGGGGCTGGGGACAAGTTTTAAAGGGTCTGAAATATCAGGAAGAAGATCAGGAATGGAGTCTTGTGTCCTAATGATTTTTGAGTACAGGGCCAGGGTGGGGGATCTTATCACTCCTTGTTGTCTGGAGTAGAGGGTCCTCAGGGATGGCAGCCCAGTTCCAACAGCCTCCATGGGCTGCCCTTGACTCTATGCTGGGAAAATGACTCCTCCATCTTGAAGTGGCGTGGAACTGTTTCCATCACAGGGGTTTAGTGCAGCTCAGGGGGAGCTGTTCCCCTTCCTCAAGATTCTGGTTTCTTCCCACATTTGGATGGGTCTCTATAGTTGACAAGAAAGTTGCTTTTCACAAAGGCATTGTTCAAGAAGCAGAGCAGGTGTTTCCATCTAGAGACAGAGTGGGGAGGCCCAGTGAGGCCAGGTTCTAAGGGCCCGGCTAAGGTATGGTCCCGTGTGCTCACTGTGCCCAAGGACAGAGGCCCAGCCAGGAACAGAAGTGCAGGCCTTTTTGCCAAGGCAGAGAGGGCCTATGTCAAGGGCAGGCTGGCCTCCTGAAACATAGACACCGGGGGCTTGTTCTAGTTCAAAGAGTAAAACCCTTTATACTGGACTTGAGAATACAGAAAAGCAGGAGAAGAAAATGAAGAGCAACCAGAATTGCTGTTGTTTCTATTTTTCTGTCTATACTATTGTACTTTTGTTAATAATGAGAAAGTATATATATAAACAGAAATGAAGGCAGAGTTCCGCTGTGCCCTAGACTTTAAAACAGGGAAAAAAATTACCTAGTATCACACTGTCCTTATATAATCAATATTAACATCTGGGGGTGCTTCTTCCCCCCATATGTGTGTGTCAACTATCTATTAATGTATATCTTTTAAATGTGGTGCCATGACTTGCTAAACAGCCTTCACAGCAAGGATGTAGGAAGTTTCCAGTCTCTCACTATTAGAATGACCCTGCCCTGAACACTTTCACATCTTCATGTGAAATTCTGAAGGCCTCCTTGAATATTAGTCGTGAAATGAAACTAAATCATCTTTAAACTAAGACTAGAAATTGTAATTAAGGCTCTAATATATGTTACTTAAATCTCTTCCTCCCAAACCGAGGTGAAGGTGGAGGACTTGACCCTCACCCCATCTTCCAGGGCGTGTTGCAGCCAGCTCCATGGTGCCCGGGGTGGCAAAGGCCGCTCCAGGCACAGAAAGTCTCTGTATGGGCCTTTGACAGGGCTGTCCCTGGGGCCACTGAGCTGTTGGCCCTGTAAGCAAAGCATCTTCAAAGATCTTATTTCTGAGAGGAGCTGCCTGATTCCCTCGGACTAGTCCCAGGGGTCTGCCCTTCAGGGCGTTTTCTACTCTGACTAACCCCCAGTCTCCCAGCCCTCACCCCAGATTTCTCCTGTTGGCCTCACTGCCTGCTAATTTAGGGCAGTGGTAGAAGCCAGTCCAAAGAGACAGACATTTCCCATTTCCCTCCCTTCCTCCTCGTGCCCCCTCCCCGGCAGATGGGACTGGCCTTAAAACTCTCTGGAGTTCATTGCACTTTACAAGCCTACATCTTTGGCTCCATGGCCTCTCAATGTCGTGAATTTTATCATAAAAATACAACTTATCAGGTACACAGTCCCCTGAAAAGAAGGCGCCAGGTTCTCGCTGTTCCTTTGGTTTTTCATCAGATCCCAGGGACAGGGGCCAAGGACACAGCAAACCCTCCAGGGTGCTTCCCCACAGCCCCGGCCCCCCGTGCCTGGCCTCGGTGTTTGTGCAGCAAACAGACACCAGCCCGAGGAGCTGGGGGTGGGTGTTCCTCTCGAAAGGACCCTGTGTTCCCTCTGTCCCCTTGCAGTCAGCATGCTCTCTTCTTCCTCTGACCCCTGCCCTTGGCAATATGCACTGATGCTTGACCCAATATGTCACATCAGGACCTCCTAAACAGCCACTTTGAAAAATGAGCTAAAGGAAGGTTTGTTCCCAAAATAGTGGGTAAAGAGCATCTGACTTTCTGCTTTAGCTCAGTGAGAAAATGAAATGGGAGAGCTGGATGCCCCTTTGTGCATCTGTCCCCCCACCCCCATTGCCATTCTCTGCCCTACCCCCCTTCCCTTCTTCCTTCCACAAACGGTTATGCTAATGAAATTAACAGCTTACACGTCTTGAATATGGTCTGCGTGCCAGGCTCTGTGATGAATACTTGGAATGCATTCTTTAATTTAAGTGTCATCACGACCCTGTGAGGGTGGCTTGTGCCATCTTCAGATGAGAAATCTCAGACAGGCTGTGTGCCCCATGGTACATGAGCCATGTGCCAGACCACGTAAAGGAAAGGGATTGAAATGAAAAATAAGATACAATCCCTGCCGTCCATGAGCCTACCATGGTGGAGGGAGAAGGGGTGATTCTGCTCAAAACCATGCCAGAGATAACTGGGCTAAGCAACTATAAACTTGGCAGGCAGAATCCAACTGGTTCTCCGTGATTTCCATTTCCAAAATTGACTCCTTTTTCTCTAACCATTTTCCAGCCTCTGTCCATGTTGTTCCCTCTGCCTAAGATACTTTTTCCCATCATCCCCCTGGTTCTTTCCCTGCGGGCAAACCCCAGCTCTGTGGTCACTGTAGACTGGATGGTTGGGGGAACTTCTTTAAGGAAGAGGCCTGAGTTAAAACTTCCCACAACCAGGGTAGGCTGCTTGTCAAGCGACCACCAGATCTCCATGGCGTCACCTAATGAAAGTTTACTTCCAGTGTGGGCCGGTAGGGAAACTGCCCCACATGGTCTTTCAGAGATCAAGGCTCCTTTCAGTAATGGCTGGGCCGTCCTCAAACTCTTTGGGACCCTTTCCATTCTGCCACTGAACAGGATATGAAAGAATGAAAATTGCTCTTCGGAGGCTTTTCTGGGCCATGTCTGGAGATGACAAATTCCACTAAGAAGGACTCAGCCCCATGGCCACCATTTACTGCAAAGTAGAAGGGGAAAGTAGTTAAGCATTGTTCTCTGAGAAAAGGAGGGAGGGCAGATATTGAGAGCACCAACAGTTTCCTACACACAGCTTGTGCTAAGCTCAGAGCTCCCTATTCCTGGTTCGGTTGGTACCTCGAGTCTAGGTTGAAGATCTGTACGACAGAGGGCTTTCTTCTGGAGAAAACTTCAGCCAATACAACTTCCCTTCTGTGTATATTTCTGCTTCTAGACCGGAGTCTCTCCAACTGAGACTTTTTTTTTAATTTCAGATTACTATTGGGGTACAAAAGTTTAGGTTTCCTTGTTTTCATTTACGTTTTACTTGAACGTAAAGTTCAAGTTGTAGTCGAGCCCTTCACCTAGGTGTGCTGAACACCCTCACGTTGTGCACATTCAGTGAGATCCCAAGATCACTCTCCATTCTTCCTCCCCTTCATTCCCCCATTCCCCTCCCCCTTGCTAGACTCTACTTGTGTTTTTCTTTTGTGTGGGTATGTAGTCATTTATATATTGGTTTCACATTAGTATTGAGTACATTGAATACTTTTTCCCCATTCTTATGATATTTTACTAAGAAAAATATGTTTCAGTTCCATCCATCCAGTTAAACACAAAAGATCTAAAGTCTCCATATTTTCTTATGGCTGAATAGCACTCCCTGGTATTCATATAGGACAGTTCAAACTGAGTCTTAATCTTTCAAGGTGTGGGCATTGAGTTTCCCCCTTTTTTTAGAAAATGTTTCAAGAACAGAGCTATCTTTTTCAGTACTTTTCTATTTTCTTCATCCCTTTGCCCACCTAACCTTATCTACCTGAGGACTCTGTCAGTTTATTCTGAGGATCAATCAGCCAGTAAAGGCATCAAAGACTGGTTGTACTCTAAGTTGCTTTATCAAAGCATAATTTCCAAAAAGAGGAAAACAATAACTGCCTTACAAGTATAGAGTGAACACCTGTGAACGGTCCATTTGATTCCTTAATGAGGGAACCAGCAAAATAACAAAGATTGTGCAAACAAAGGTATAAAAGACAAAAGTATATATGGGCATTGGAAAATGTAATGTTGGTATAAAATCACAAAGATGGATGCCCAAACGATTGATGGCTCATAAAGCTGTGATTGTGAGTTATCATTTCTAGTAGACAGAAATCATTTGTTATTGGTTCATAAGATAAATATTTTGCAACTTATTCATCTTTGAAATGATGGGGCTTATATGTCCCCAAGCATACAGGGAGTCAGTAATCTAAGATGATACTGAAAAGGCACACAGGAATTTTTCTTGCCTTTTTTTCTAGATTTTGCATAATTTTTCTTAACAGCTCCCACTCAGGGGTACGCTGAGTGTGCTATGCGCTGAAAATCCAGTGACAAGTAAGACAAGCAGGTTTCTAAGTTTAATCATGATGAGTTGACTAAAGGGAGAATCACACAGATTGCCGATGGGGGGTGTTATTGAGGGAAACCAAGAAGCTTTGGGAAAATCCAGGAAGTTCTCTAAAAGTAAAGTTTAAACATAGATGGAAAAAAGGGATAGTAAATTATTGATCTACAAGGGTGGGGAAGAGGCTCCCAATCACAGGAAGAGCACGTGTGAAGTCCTTGCTATGGGAAGGAGCGCGGCATGTTTAAAGACTTATCAAGAGACCAGGGCAACCTGGAGCATGGTGTGAGGGCAGGAGTGACCCAGCAGAGGCTGGGACGCAGAGCCAGGGCTGGTCAGCAAAGCCTTGTGGACTATGGTAAGGGTCCTGACCTTCAGCCTCAAGGTAAGGAAAAGCTACTGAAAGTGTTTGAGGAGGTGGTAACCTCATCAGATTTACATTTTCTAAATCTACTTGAGCTGAAGTGGAGGGATGAGAAGGCACTCGGAGTTCAGCAAGAAGCAATGGTGGTCTGAATGGAGGTGAGGCAGTGAGAGTGAAGTAGGACGGATGGATCCATGATGTTTGGAGGTAGAACAGGCAGAAATTGATAACAGGATGTGAAGGAAGAAAGGAGGGGAGAAGTAAAACAATGACTCCCAGCCTTGCTGGCTTGGGCAATCAGGTGGCCAAATCCTTCCAGAATAGGCTTCTTGGCCAACTGCAGGCTGAGGGGTAGGGGGCATAGTCAGTGCCCCCCTGGTGTCTATAGCATGGGAATGACAGATACTTAATAAATACCAGTTTGAACCTCTCGTCTCCTGTGTACCATCCTTCTCCCATTCAGCACCAGACTTTATGGATTGCAAGAATCCTCTTGTGATTGGCCTGAATGAAATATAAATGGTAAAGTAAGAATTCCACACATGTTGTTTCAAAAGCCTAAGAGTGAGTGATTCAGACGAATGACCCATTCCAGAGTGTATCTTTTTTACGTTCTCAGCCAGACTTCTCCGTGTGTGGGTTTCCTAGTATTCTGCACAAATGCGTCCTGCTGTGTGCTCAGACTTTCACTCGATGCCCTGACTACATCACCCCATTTAACCCACAAGACACTGTGAAGCCGGTGTGATAAACTGTCTTAGATGAGGATCCTGAGGCTCTGAGAGGTAATTGGATCAAACCCAGGCTGTGCTCCCAGCCAGTGAATGGCTTAATACTCCAGCTCAGCTTGTCTGATTTGAAAACCCACGTTCTTCTCATTAGCATAAAGGGGGCATTTCTGAAGTTTATCCTCAGCTAAACAAGACAGCAGAAAATGGTAAAATAAATAACAAAGAAATGATGCAATAAATACCTTAGTCTAGAACCTGTCCACATACAGTCATATAGTTTAATGATGGGGAGAAATGTGTCATTAGGTGATTTCATTATTGTGTGTACACCACAGAGTGTGCTTACACAAACTTACTCCACACCCAGGCTACATGGTGCAGCCTATTGCTCCAGGGCTACAAATGTGAACAGCCTGGTACTGATATAGCAGATATAATGGTATTTTTGAATCTAAACAAAGAAAAGGTACAGACAAATGTGATATTGTAATCTTATGGGACCACCGTTTTACATGCGTCTTTTGTCTGTGGAAATGTTATTCCACAGTGTGTGACTATATTTACCCCCCCTCAAAATCACCTTGTGCGACATACCCAAATGATGTTTAAAGACTTATAAAAGGCCAGTGCAACCTCTCTTCCTCTCTGCCCCCTCCCTAGACCACTCCTTCACCAACAATATATTTTCCTGTCAAAATATACTTGGTTACATGCAGGGCCACCAAAATTGCTGCTATTAGTTTAATTGAGACAGGGTGGTTATAAATAAATTACATGCAGTGCTACCAAAATTGCTGCTATTAGTCTGAATTGAGACAGGGCGATCAGTCATTACCAAGTTTACCTTAATTCAGAATATGCTCCACCTGGGTGACCACAGAGGACCTGTGGTCATCTGGTAGCCCAAGGCATGCAAGGCCAAATCCCCAAGGGGCTGGACCTGGAGGCCACAGATCTCTCTGACAGCCAGTAACTGACAGGAAAAAAAAAATTCCCTGTAATCTGGTTGGTAGGGATCCAGCGCAGGTTGATAATGAACTTGAAGCTTAGGGCTGGAAAGTACCATGGTTAGAAAGCTTCTGGATGGCAAATCTGAACCTGAATCTGTATATTCAGATTGTGTCTCAATGCAGGTGAAACGGATGATACCTCTAGGAAGTGGAGAAAATGGATAACAGTAACTATTTTGTCCCTATACACTGTGTATGTATAGTTGCTTCTGTTTATGTATAGCAACTTCTGTTGCTTCCTCAAAATGATTTGAGGTGGCTTTTTTTTTTTTGAGACAGAGTCTTACTATGTCACTCTCAGTAGAGTGTGGTGGCTTCATAGCTCACAGCAACCTCAAACTCTTAGGCTTAAGCAATTTTCTCGCCTCAACCTCCCAAGTAGCTGGGACTACAGGGACCTATCACAAAGCCCGGCTATGTTTGGTTGTAGTTGTCATTGTTGTTTTAGCAGGCTGGGGCCAGGTTTGAACCCACCACCCTCAGTGTATATGGCTGGTGCCGTAACCACTGTGCTTAACATCTCTTAAACCTGAGATGGATCTTTAATATTATGTTGTTTTCCTACTAATTATGAAAGAAACTCATGCTCATGATAGAAAATTTCAAAAGCATAAACAGTATACAGGGATAAAACAGTTACTGTTATCCATTTTCTCCACTTCCTAAAGGTAGCATCTGTTTCACCTGCGTGTATTTCTTTAGTCATGCCACTTGTAGGTTTATATATTCCCTCTGACATAGCTGATGCCTACTTAATGTACAATTTCACATTAAGCTTTTAGTTTCACAAATAGAAAACATTTTAAGTCACCTAGACAAGGCACAGTAAAGTTAAAGAATAAAGCCAAATAGGGGTGAGAAACGGTCATGGCCATCCCTCCCTGGATGCGGCATGATGAAGTAGAAATCTACTGAGTAAAGGAACTCTTTCATCTCCCTGGTTTCCTGCTTCAATCCTCACATCTCACCTTGCCAGCCTGCGTAGAACGGTACAATCTGAATGGACAAAGTGGCTCTGGACAAATAGCCCTGTGAGCTTCACTTTCCTCATTTCTAGATCAAAATACAGACTAGATATTCTCCAAAGTGTCTAACAGGTTCAAGAGACAACACTTTATACATAGGTACTGGAGGAAGCTGTCCACTACTGACTAGTAAATAATTCTGACAGGTGAGGATGACTGGAAAAATCAAACCTTAATGATTGACTAGTATTAAGTTTTTATTTTAAGTCCTAAGTATGGAAATGTGGACAAGTAAGTATTCTTCATTTAGTTCAGCAGACAGGCTCCTAAAAGGATGCATTAGTGCTGCTTGGAAATCAGATCATAGTGCCCAGTTTTCTTACCACATCATACCAACTCAGTAAAACTGAGGCCCAGAGGCAGGTTTAAGATCTCACATTCCTAAGCTTTCTTGTCTGTAATTAATGACTCAAAAACCATTCTATGCTCTAGGGAAAACAATAGAGTATTTCCTTTTCTGACAATCATTTAATTTATCTAGAGTTTAGCTTTGGAATAAAAAAAAATGTGTAATAATTTACTTTTCCAGGGCGAAGCATTTGGAGGTTTCTAGTTTTCAAAATATATTCTAGGAAACAAACTAAAAACTTCCTTCCTTCCCTTGATATGCTAGAGAGTCTCAGATGAAATCACACTATATACCCTGACCTTGGTGTCTTTGCAATTAACTGGTAGGCCCTGATTAAAATCCCCAAACTGAAATTCCAACTAATTAAGCAAACAAAACAAAAAAGCAGTATCAAAAACATCAGAGACTATTTCTCCTTTTTAAACAAGAGGGCTTTAAATACTGAATTCCATGATATAAGCCTTTGTTTTGGATTCATTCACTCCTTGGTTTGGAGGGGCGATAGAGCCGAGAAGTTGCAGGCTGAGTGGTAACTGGCACAATTTACTGGGGAAAGCCTGAAGGGGACAAAGTGATAACACATGTCTCTTTCCCTACGAAAATGCATATTGCAATCAACTTTTTTGGAAGATGCTCTTTTATATTTTTTTCATGCTTTTATTAATTTTTTCTCTCAAGCAATATATATATATATAGAATGCTTTCTAGATAGAAGCTAATGCGTTAGTCACAGGAGAGACATTGGCGAACAGATAAACATGACATACCGGCCTTTGTGGAACACACGATCGCATAGGGGAGACAGATTTTATCAATTGTGTGCACAAATTAATATATAGCTACAGACTCTGAAATGCGGTATGAAGGAAGTATACCCTGTGCTGGGAACGTGTAGGTTGAAAGTCAATGGTTCTAATTTCTGCCCACTCACCAAATAGCTGGGTAATGTTGGGCAAACTACTTTGTTATTCTCTGCCTTGCTTTTCCCCTGCGGTCACACCATACTCCCACCCCATGTCACACACAACTCTCCAGTGGTATGCTGGAGGAAGAGCTCACTGTGCCTGGCTCTTCCCAACTCCCCACTTAGCAATATGACACTGGTAGTTTGAAATGGGTCCTGATGAAAATATTTACACTGTGGAAATTAGCAAATGAATCAGGGATTTTAGAATGTTTTTTACAAAGCCCATTGTTAAACATTTACCAGCCACTGGCTGGGAGATGTCCCGGTGTAGAGGGTCCCCAGACTCTAGAAACCTACCCAGTTGCATTCATCTTTCTGAATGTACCAACGTTGTAAGGTTTTACATAACACTTAAGAGCTCTTTCTTGTGGTTGCTTTATTTCAGACTCACAAGAGCCCTGTGAAACAGTCACAGGGGGAAGATGCTCTTTTAATCAATTGGGACCACTTCCGAATCAGGAGTGTGCCCCCACTCCCACCCTTGGCCTCTTCTCACCTGGAAACGTGGTGCCTACAGAGGCTTGGGGAAAGGCTGCCTGCAGGTCAGATTAGAGGAGAACCATTATCATCCTTTTTAGGTCCTGAGGCTGATTTCTCAGTTAGTCAACCCCCCGCTGAGCTGTAAATGTTGACAATTACCAACATGTGGTCCAAAGAGCAAGGAACTGGGTGATCCAAGCCCTGGCCTCCTCTTCACTCCGATGGCTCTTCTCTGACTCACTGTTTATTCCAGAAAGGAGGGACTGATCATTCTGATCTACCTTACAAGTTTATTATGAGAGTTATAAATAAATTAAGGTTTTAGTACACTTCGATTAGCACATAGGAGGCACTCAATAAATGGTAATTTTAAAAATTGCAATAGCCGTAAGCATGTGCCTGTCTGCCAGAACGTTAGGAGGCAGTGCCATCGATCAGGAATTGAATGGGTGTGGTATATCTTCATCGTTAGATAGTCATCCTACTAACTTTGCCCAATTTAGCAAGTTTATAAGTTAGGTGTGCTGTACATGAACTTTCTTTATGACCAGGGGATGTCTGTGCATCCTTTGGAAGCCCATGGCAGGGGGCTCACGATGAATCAAAGGTGTCACTTCAGTTCATGATGTGGGACATGCGTCGTCTCCTGCACTGAGGACAGAGACATGAACTATCCTAGCTCGAGAGTTCCCATGCAAGGCGTTCATAAGGGTGCCTTTCCCTCAGTCTTGAGGACTCAGGTGTCTCTTTTCTTCTAGGGTTTTAAAGATCCTGTGTACCGAGCAAGACGGAAACAGTTCGCTGACATCGCCTACAGCTACCGCCAGTAAGTCTGCCTGGATGCCGGGGGAACAGAGGACGACACGCTCCTGGCTTGCTCTCCCTTGGCTACAACCAGTCAAGGTTAGAACAAACCAGCATGGAGAGTCCTGCCTTATCTGCATGTGTGCGTGTGCGTGTGGGTGGAAACCCTCCCTTTGATAACATGTATTTTTTAAAAATTGCCATTAGAATCCCCAACAATAAAAAAAAATTTTTTTAAGTAAAAATAGAAAAAAAAAATAAATTGCCATTAGGCCGAGCACAGTGGCTTATGCCTATAATCCTAACACTTGGGAAGCCAAGGCTGGTTCAAGATCAGCCTGAGCCAGAACGATACCCCATCTCTAAAATAGCCACGCACTGTGGTAGGCGCCTGTAGTCCCAGCTACCTGGGAAGCTGAGGCAAGAGAATCGCTTGAGTCCAGGAGTTTGAGGTTGCTGTGAGCTATGATGCCACAGCACTCTACCAAAGGTGACCACATGAGACTCTGTCTCCAAAAAAAAAAAAAAATTGCTGTTACAAAACAAAATTACCCACTGTGCCGGGATCCTTCTCTCTCCCAGGCTTTGTTGTCTAATTATTCAGTGGCGTCTGGAGTAATTATAAAAGGCCTCAGTCATGAATAAAACAGCCTCTGGGCTTCTCCACATTAAACAGGAAAGAAGGAAAAAGGAGAATCATTTACATTCAGGAAGGAGCTGGCTACTCCTCTGAAATAATGAATCATGTGAGATTTCAAGACAGCAGGCTTCCATGTTCTACTTTTATCTGGTCTGACCCACCTGGGAAGGGCAATTTGGGGATGGGTTTGTTTTGTTCTGTCTGGGATTCTGTGCTCCTCCCTTACCCTATTTTAGCCAAAAGAGAATGCAAATATTAAATATGTCGTTTGGATAGAGAATGGTTTTACTATTTTGAGTACTCGAGAACTACAGAAATGCTACCCTGGGAAAGTAGTGTTTTGTAGACAGCACCAAATAAGAAAGACATACACAAAAAGAAACTTACAAGTTGTCCAGAATAGTGCTTTCGCAGCTTTGATAGTATCTCAGGGAAACAGAGATGATGGGCCTTTGTGTACTGAATACAAACTTAACCTCAACATAAAGACCTCCACAGAAATTGAGACAATTTTTTTTCTCTGAGTAACTCCTGGTATTGGAAGGATCCAGAACTGTGCTGCTCTTGGACAGATCTAGGCCCATCTGAGCCTTGGTGTGAGCCAAGCAGGGAGTCACTGAAGATGGGGACCCTTGTCCCCACCTTTTGACCCAGCATGGTCAGATGGACATCATCAAATAAGTTACAAGGAAGAGTCTTTCTTCAGGTAGTCAATAACAGATTTATTTATTATCTCTTTGCTGTGTGCACAAGGCATTGCTCAATGCTTTGTATATATTATTTTGTTTAGCTTTGATAATATCTCATTTTTCAGAGGGAAAAGCTGAAGCTTAGAAAGGTTAAGTAACTTGCCAAGGTCATGTACCTACTGGAGTGTTGGGGAACTCTGAGTCTGTAGACTACACTTCTCCATACAATCAAGGAGGTGCTTGGGAGGTGTATTCACTCACTTTGGGGCTTATTGACATTCAAGGGTAGAAATGATCCTCCTTACACTCTTTTTCTTTTTCACTTAGCATCCACTTTTTAAATTTTTTTTATTAAATCATAACTGTGTACCATAAACCTAGTGAAGAGTGGAATTGATGGAATACCTCACAATCCTGGCTAGTAGTCAGCTAAATGGGTTATGAAAACCATCCACAGGTGACTAAGCTTTCAGAAAAATGTTAAAAATCTAGGCGATTTCTCACCTTTTATAGATGAATCCCAGATGGTTAAATGACGTGCCCCAGGTCGCATGGCTAGTTAAGAGCTGAACTTGTTTGTGAATTTGGCTACTTGACTAAATTTACTTATGACCCCAAAGTCAATACTCACCACACACTTTCACTGTCATTCCCCAACTTGTGCAGAGCGGAGGGAAAATGGATTTGATTCTACTGTGGCGCCTGTCTCCAGCTGAGGTCGAACAAGGCGACTCTCCCCTTCCTGGTTCCGCTCTCATACTAGAAACATCTATCCTTTATGCTGCTTGTGTAGTGTCATGCGTTCACATCTTGGGGGTTTTATTGGGGAGTTTGCTTTTTAAAACTTGCCCAAGGCCTCACTCAGCTAAAAGGCTGTAGAGTTAGAATGAACGAATGAAAAGCAGACCCTCCTGCCTTTTCCCAGGAAAGCAGGGGCCTCTGGGCACTGACATTTCTAGGTCAGGATGAGCTGACAGGGCTGTCACTGCCCCACATTTCAGAGATGGGTGCTGACCAGACAAACTGCAGAAAAGCAGAGTCAAAACCTCAAACGGGTATGTCCAAATGGAAAAACAGACTCCAGAGTAAAGTAGTGAGGCCTCAGCTCCTTGGGTTTTTATTCAGGTGACATCTTCTCAGCTAGGCCTTCCCACACCCTGTGTAAAATTATACACAGTTTAATTTAATCCTATATCTGTTCCCCCCACATTTTTTCTGCGTAGCACATACCACCATCTAACAGAATCATGGCAGCTTTCTGTGCCCCCACATGAGAAATGGCAGCTCCACGAGGGCAGGAATTTTGACTGTTTTATTTTCCACTGTCTTGAACATAGTGGGTGCTCAGTAAATATTTGTTGAATGAATGAATGAATACAAGAGACGATATGAGAGTGAAGATTTAAAGTGGAGCCAAGAATTGTGTCTGGAACCATCTAGAAGGCAGCTATAGCAGGTTTTGATTGTATCTGAGGTGGGGATGAGGCTTTTAAGTTTTATCTAAGAATAGATGAAATGGATCACAGGAGTTTGTATCTTTCAGCTGCAAGTCAACTCAAACAAAACCAGGGACATCACTGGCTCCTGTAAGTGAAGAGTGTAAGGGGCTGGTTCAGGCGCAGGCAGCTCCAGGGTCACTGTCTCTTTCTCTTCCCCTCTCTGGCTCTCGTGTCCTCGGCACTGACCTTGCTCTCAGGCATTGGCCTCATCTCTCTTGGAGATGGACCCCAGCACCTCTAAGATGACACCTCAACTCAGTGAGAGGTTCTGTCTCTCTCTAAGAAAGGTAACCAAAGTTCTGTCATTGAGTCCCCTGGCTCCAGTTAGGTTACAGGCCCATCTCTCAAGCAGTCACTGTGGCCATGGGAACGAGATTTTCCAGTTAACCTAGCCTGTCACCTGCCCACTCGGAAGGGTGGGTTTCTCCTCACCTGAATGTCACAGAATGAGAGAGAAGAAAGGTGCTTTCTTGGAAGAATAGGGAATAGATCTTGGGTCCCAAATGTCAACCAGAGAGAGCTGGTGTCCAGGATGTTACCATCTCTTGAAATTTTCTTCAGAAAAAGTAGATGCATTTTTCTTTTATGTAATAATGATAACGATCAATTATCCAGTGATTATTATGTATTCGTACCCACCTTAGGTACTTTATACGTAGTACTTCCCTTAATTTTATCTACACCCTACCAACGGTTATTTATTATTAACTCCTGTGACAGTTGCACAGAGTGAGGCTCAGAGAGGTTTACTAAATTGCCTGCGATCACACAGCTAGTGAATGGCAGGGCCAGACACTGAGCAGTCTCTCCCTGGGCTTCTCTTCCATTGGTGCAAAGCCTTGAAATACTTCTGCATTCTTAGGCAAGGACTTCCTTGATATATTTTTTTCACTATCATCCCTTGTGGTTACCACCAGCCCCTCTAAGCTTACCCTGCTTTTAGTTCTTAAGGAAAAATCTATCTTTTCCCCCTGATCCCTGACACCTTGCTTTTGAAAATAACAAAGACTACTTTGGTGTCCTTGGACGGGCTACAACTCTGAAAGGGCAGGAGAGACCTAGTTGGGAGCCCGATGATAATCTGTAATTCCGAGGTAAACAGTCTCACTGTGTCCAAGACTCTGTGTCCCCTGCCCTGTTAGGGAAACAGGCCTGCAGCCCAGGGCATAGTCCCTGGCCTTTGAAGTCAGGCTTTATTTGGTTTTCATTTGTTTTTGCTGTTCAGAACACAGCTTGTTCTTAGGTGGTTTACGAAAGTACTTTCCAAACTAATGGCTCTTAAACTATAGTTACTTTCTATTCACCTGACAACCTGATTAGACTCCAAGCACCTGGGCCTTTTCTTCTGCAAAAGACTCAGGATCTGAGGTAGAGTGTGGTATATGTACTTTAATTAACAATTGCATACCAGTAGGGGGGTGATCAGGAACATGCAGAAACAAACAGTCCCTGACACCCGCCCCCACAGGTACAGTAAGCTCAGAGTAAGTTAGCTCATGTAGGTGAAGGATAAGGTATCATAATTTCATATACTTTAGTGTGTATTTATCTTTTTGTCCCCCCTTATTTCGATATTTATTTATTTATTTATTTATTTATTTTTGAGACAGAGCCTCAAGCCGTCACCCTGGGTAGAGTGCCGTAGCATCACAGCTCACAGCAACCTCCAATTCCTGGGCTCAAGCGAGTCTCCTGCCTCCGCCTCCCAAGTAGCTGGGATTACAGGCGCCCGCCACAACGCCCAGCCACTTTTTGGTTGCAGCCGTCATTGTTGTTTGGCGGGCCCGGGCTGGATTCGAACCCGCCAGCTCAGGTGTACGTAGCTGGCGCCTTAGCCCGTTGAGCCACAGGTGCCGAGCCTATTTCGATATTTATTACCTTTGATCTAGAATGTATTTACTTTTTAATTGACATATAAAATTTGTATGTATTTTTGGTATACAACAGAACATTTTAATACATGCATACCTTAGGGAATCTTAGCACGTCTTTAAATCATTTATAACATCCCCAGAGCAGAAATATCGAATCTGATAAGTGCATACCCATTCAACAATGGGGGTCTCAAACTCCTGGCCTACATATTAAATCAGGTTTAGCCCACAGGTATAATTGCTTTAGTTGAAATAATATAAAACACTATGTCGCCTTAACTGAAGTTAGATGCTTTTGTTTAGAAAGAGAATGCATTCTTCAGTTGTCTCAGCCCTCACTCTCACTGCTTCATTCCTGCAACTTCGCACCTTTATGTCACTTGCCTGGCCCCTGAAGGTAAATGAATTTCCACCCTAGGTAAACAATTGGAGAGCTAGCAGTAAAGCCAAGTGATTTACCAAAGTAAGAGCAAATCCTCAATAGAGTTGTGGAACTCCTTATCATTGCTTAACCAAATCACTCTTGCCAAAACAATATTTTCTCTATCAAAAAGTGAAATTGTCCTCTGTCAATAACTTGTGAAATCCACTGGGCTTGCATTGCTAACCTTACCTGCATCCTCTGCTCTGCCCCGGCCTTGCTGGAGACATGTATTTTCTGCTTGTTTTCTAGTGGGCAGCCTATCCCTCGGGTGGAATACACAGAGGAAGAAAAGAAAACATGGAGTACGGTGTTCAGGACCCTGAAATCCTTGTATAAAACCCACGCTTGCTATGAGCACAATCACATTTTCCCACTTCTGGAAAAGTACTGCGGCTTCCATGAAGATAACATTCCCCAGCTGGAAGACGTCTCCCAGTTCCTGCAGTGTAAGTCTTCAGGGCCAAAGGCCCAACAGCAAGTGGGGGAGGGAGAGGGCAGAGAAGGGGACAAAGTGTACACAGAGGTGAGTCCCCGGAGGTAAATATGGGCATGAGTGCTTGTGGGACTTGTGCAGGGTGATTCTCCCAAAAAGAATTGAATTTCACTGCACTGCGCCTTCCCTCTCACTTCCGCCCTGAACTTACTTTCATCCAAGCAGAGGCATCAGGTGTGGACTGGTGTGGATACATAAAGTCTGGAAAGTCTGTCATTAGACATAAATACTTTCCAGAAAGCCTGGGAAGTATTTTCTTTCACACTTCAAGCCCAGGGTGCCCACTCGGGGTTCTCCCTGCAGCTCCCACTGTGTTACGAGTGACCGCAGAGTGCGAACGTCTAAGAAACGTGCTGTCTGTGTGGGCAGGAACAAGAGCCCCGAGCTCTGCGTCTGTGCATCTGCTGGGAATCCTGTCTTTGACCCTCTCTAGTTGGATGAACTTGCCTAAGTTTTGCCATCGGTCCAATGGAGACTGTGAACTCCAGCTTTTGTCACAGGGAAACTGCGGAACGAAATGAGATGTTGCGTAGGAAAGCACCCAGCACGGTGCTGCATGCGCAGTAGGCATCTGTGAATTGGGGCTGAATTGGAATCTGAGTAGGGAGGTCCGTCCATGTGCTGTCTGGGTGGGCGCTCTCTGCACAGCACTTCTAGGGGAGTGTTAATTCAGGGTGCTGATTCAGCCAAAACAAAACCATCAACTGACACATATTGAACCCCTACTATGTACGAGGTAGAATGAGAAAAAGTAGGAAGACAGACCACAGGTCACAGAAATAAAGAATTTTCTGTGCCTCAGAGCTATACAGAGGGTGGATAGCTCTGGGCAGTTAGCCAGGGAAAGTGCTCAGTAAGGAGAAGGTTATAGCTGGGTTACATCGGGTTATGTTGGGGGTGCGCTAGATGATCTTCTGGTTCACTGTCATTGAGAGAGTCTTTACTCCTCAGATGAAGAGAGGTGTGAGAGTGAGCTTCAGTTTGGGGACGCACAGAACATGAGAGAAGACCCAGTGGGTCCTCAAGACAATCTTTAAGCTAATTACCTATATTGCATTGGCCAATAATGAGAAAAAAAATCATAATACTACAAGTGGGAAAGTTGTATAATAGTAATTAAGAGAACAGACTCTAAAATCAGATTGGGATCTTGGACCAGAGCTTCTCCATCTGTAAAATGGGCACAATAAGAATGTTTACCTCATAGGGTTATTGTGAGGATTAGTAGTACATGTAAAGTGTGTAGAACAGTGCCTGACATATGGTAGGTAATATATCATGTTAACAACCACAGGGATGGGGACAAAACACAAATACAGTCTAGTGAGGGGGAGGGAAGATGAGGAAGAGGGGTAGTCGGAGGGGGAGGAAGACTGGAGAGAGGACAGAGGGCAATTGGCAGGATCTCACCTACGCAATGTGAGGGTGTGTCCCCTGAGTGAAGGGCTCAACTACAACTTGAACTTTGCCTTAGAAATGAGAACAATGTAACCTAAAAATTTGCACCCTCATATCACGTTAAAATAGATAAATACATATGTATATTTAGTGTTATGACATAAATGCACATATATACATATACATACATATACAATATATGTGTAATATATATGTACGCACACATATATATATATAAAATATATATAGTTTTAACTATTGCTATCATTTTCCCTGTCATTATTCTTCTCCTTCCAAGTTTGGAACGAATTAAGAGACAGCTGTAGGAGTCAGAAAGATGGTGATCAAAACACCAGCTGAAAAAAAATAAAAATCTTGTGCAGATAATATGATATAGATACACAGCCAAATGGACTTCCTAATATTTGTCTCTTGAATAGGTAAACTCACCTGCCCAATCACAGAGCATTGTCAACTTTATGGCCAAGAGCAGAGCAGACTGTGCCCCTCTTTGGGTAATCAAGAGAGAAAGAGAAAAAGAGAAAGGCTTAAATAGAGAATATTCATTTCCTCTTCCCAAATGGTCCAGCCAGACAAGTCCTTGTTCCTCATGGGGTGGTCTGTGTGAGGTGCAGTAAGAAACAGGAAGTGTTCACAGAAGGGAATACTCTTCCCTTCTGGGAAATGTAGTGAAAAAGCCCTCCCTACTATGGAAATAAGAGAAGTAGGTAATAAATGTTCCACCCTAACGATACTGAAAAGTAAATTTACTGGATGTGTCCAGTGTGCTAAGCTCTGTGCTAAGTACTTTACAGTTATTAGCTCTTTGGGTTATTGGAATATCTCTAATAAGTGTCTATCCACAATTTACAGATAAACTGAGGCTCAGAAATGTTAATTTACTTGGTCTAAATCACACAGCCAGAAAGCAAGGAGTCAGAGATTTGAAGTCAAGCCTAGTGGGCATGTTCCTGGGGAGTTGCGTGGACCACTTCCTGGCCTGAAGGTCTACTGTGCTTGTGATGGGCTTTGACTTTTCTTTCTTTTCTTTCTTTCTTTCTTTCTTTCTTTTTTTTTTTTTTTTGTTTCCCAGCTTGCACTGGTTTCCGCCTCCGACCCGTGGCTGGCCTGCTGTCCTCTCGGGATTTCTTGGGTGGCCTGGCCTTCCGAGTCTTCCACTGCACACAGTACATCAGACATGGATCCAAGCCCATGTACACGCCCGAACCGTGAGTACTGTCCTCTAGCTGCCAGTTGCCAGGTGCAGCAAGTGCCATTTCTTCCTGCTCTAGGAAGGAGGTTTGGCTTCACTGCTGGCCAGTCCACACAACTGGTGGCCTGGACCATTCGATGGCAGAAAGATGATCATCTACTCTGAATATTTTATCTGTCCAAAGAGACCAGACTGATAGGCAATTCAGGCAGCCTATGATCTAAGGATTCAGAATTCCCGGGGCAGCGGAAATAAGAGGAGCCACTCAAGTTCCAAAGGCAGAGCTATGAAATTACAAATGGCCGCAGGAACAAGTGATAGCCAAACTCTCCCAACATCTCCTAAATACACATCTAGATGATTCTAATCTTTTCTCATCTAGATTGAGGGAGAGAATGGCCAGACACTATGCTTCTTACTTTGGTGTTTAGCCATCCCTTAGTCAGATAAAACTTACAAAGTTTAAACAAAAACATCAGTAGAACACCCCCAAATTATTTTTCCATGCCTACTGAGTTCATTACTACAAATCAGAAAAGACCCGTTCCAAACAGATATGGCATCTAACAGGATAAATCAATGTAGCTTTTCTTCCCTAACTGCCACCCATTTTTAGATTAGAAAGAGCAGCACTGTTATTTGTTTTAGTTCCTATATGGGAACAACTGAGCAGATTGTACCTACCCAGGGAAGTTGTGACCAAGGAGAAGACTCAGGATGAAAAGTGTCTGAGACCCAAAGCTCACGGAGGTGTATGGGAGGACGTTCATGAGAATATTAGCTCTCCTGCCCCACGCCCCACTGGGTTTATTCCTAAGACCCCTGGCTGAGGTGCCCTGTCCCTTATTTTTCTTTTCCCTCCGTCCTTTTCTCTTATACCGCGTCTCATCCCACCCAAGCTCTGCGGATCACTTCATTCTGGGAGAGAGGTTCTAAGTCCACGAGTCACTTCCTTTCTTTCTGCCCATTCCTCATGTAAAAAGACTGAACCTGGCTTAGCTTAATCCTCCTCCCTCTGTGCTTTCTGTCTTTCAGTGACATCTGCCATGAGCTGTTGGGGCACGTACCCTTGTTTTCGGATCGCAGCTTTGCCCAGTTTTCCCAGGTAATAAGCAATGGATCTCTTTAGCCTTGGAGTTAGAGGGCTGGGACCTGAATTGCTCAAATGAGTTGAGCCCATGGAGGGACCCTGCCCCTCTGCAAGAACAAAAACAGACTCCATCTCTGATGGGTGTGTTGTTCTATGAAGCTAAATACCCATGCCAGAGACAACAGCGGTGGGCTTGGTGAATTGATCATCCCCTGACTCTTACATGTGTTGATGAACTTGCTAATCTCACTTGTCTTTCAGATGTAGCTTAAGAGCCTTTCATCCATGCAAATGTCCCTAATTTCCCGGCAGAACTTATCTCACCTGCTACCCCTCAACCTTTTTTTTTTTTTTTTTTGAGACAGAGCCTTAAGCTGTCACCCTGGATAGAGGGCTGTGGCATCACTGCTCACAGCAACCTCCAATTCCTGGGCTCAAGCGAGTCTCCTGCCTCCGCCTCCCAAGTAGCTGGGACTACAGGCACCCGCCACAACGCCCGGCCATTTTTTGGCTGCAGCCATCATTGTTGCTTGGCAGGCCCAGGCTGGATTCGAACCTGCCAGCTCAGGTGTACATGGCTGGTGCCCCAGCCTGTTGAGGACCCTTCAACCTTTTAAAAGCTGTTGCAACTTTCTACCTTTTCAGTCTTTTATGACATATATATATATATATGAATTAAAGAAGATGATATTCACCAAGAATCCAATGCCAATAGCCTAATGTATGGTTGTTAAAAAAAAAAAATTTGAGGGGCCAAACTTGGTGGCTTATGCTTGTAATCCCAGCACTCTAGGAAGCCAAAGCAGGAAGACCGCTTGAGCTCAGGAGTTTGAGACCAGCCTGAGCAAGAGTGAGACCCCATCTCTACTGAAATTCGAAAAATTTGCTGTCCATTATGGTGGGAACTTGTAGCCATAGCTATACAGGAGGCTCAGGTAGGAGGCTCTCTTAAGCTCAGGAATTGAAAGTTTCAGTGAGCTACGCACTCTACCCAGGGCAAGAGAGCAACACTCTGTCTCAAAAAAAAACAAAACCAAAACCAAGAAAAAGCCAACTGTCTCATCACCAACATCAAATCAGCAGCCTAGACTTTGGCTCATCTTTCCTAGTAGTGAACAGACCCAAATCATGTTTTGGGGTGACTGAGAGAATTCTACTAGTGCCAGGCACTGAAAGGCAGCCTGGAGCCATGATGGGTTGGGTCCATGGGAGGGTTACATGTTGGCTCTGATGCACCCACAGGCCCTAGCCCTACCATCTGTGTGTCCCAAGGCTTAATCCCAGCCACTCTGTGCCTCAGTTTCCACAGATGTGGGTCACTAGATGTGCCTGAATCCAGGATCAAGAAGAATGACCCATGTGCAAAGGCTGGGCCAAGTATGAATTTCAGAGCAATGTGATTGTACATGAATTTTATAAACATTTTCCCCCAGCTGGAAGAAATAGCAATATTTCCATGTTGAACAATGAGGCTCCCACTTTATATTGGAAACAAGCAAAAAGCTGAATCCATTGCTTGCTAAGGAAGGGAGAATTTTCCCAGAAGATGTGGCCTCTTTAAACGGAGAGAACTGTTACTTTTATATGTGATTTGGGGAACTATAGGGAAGTGGGAGTGTTTAGGGATTAGCTTTCACTTTAACTGGAAGTATCATCACTGACATTCAAAAGTGTGGTTACTGTTACCAAGATGCCATTGATACTATGGGAATATTTTTTAAATGGAATTGTTACTATGACCACAAAACAGTCAGATTTTTCCTCAGAGAATAGGAATGTCTCACTGCCACAGCTATTCTACACAGTCAGAGGGTAAGTGGTCATTTTCTGTAATCTATCTCTATTTGGGGGAACCCCAAAGAGAAGGAGTGAACAGTGTCAAAAGACAGGAACTGTTGGGTCAACATTGCCACCTGGTCCCAACTTTGATTGGGACAGTTCCAAGACAGGGAGTCATTTTGAAAGTCCCTGAGAATATTGCTTCTTAATCTAAAAGCAAGACTGTGTGTCCTACCTTTGAAGTAAGTGGTGGAATCTGACCATTTCATTTACTGCTACCAACCTGGTCTCAGCTATTATTGTTTCTCACCCTGGTGAATGTGTAGCCTCCTCTCTGGCATCCTGCCTCCCTCCTGAAGCCTTAACGTCTACCAGTGTCCTTCTCCATCCTCCACCCTTAGTCTCTTCGCACACACCAGGCAGAGGGACTCTGAGAACATAAGGCAGATCGTGACAACCTGTCTGCTCATAACCCTGCTACATTTCCCTGGTTCACTGAAGGCAAAACCCAAGCTCTAAAATATCTACAATTGTTCCACATGATCTGGCTCCTGATCCCTCTTTGCGATCACCTGCCACTCCCCCATATTCCTGCTAACTTTGTTCCAGCCTTCCAGCCACACTAGTTCCTCCCTATTCCTTGAACCAACCATCACTTCCCTTCCGTGGGGAGCCTTTGCACTGGCTGTATGCTTCCCTCAGCTGTCAACTGAACCAAACACCCCACTTCTACCAAGTCTTTGCTCAGATACTACCTCCTTAGTGATGTTTACATTGGAACCCTATTGAAACCCACAGCCTCCCCTGCATCCCCTGGAACCTCCAATCTGCCTTGTTCCTTTCTCCTTTTGTTTCTTCTTTCTGAAGAACACGTCTCCTTCTAACATACCTGTATGTAAGTGCATGATTTTTCTGTCTCTGCTACAAACCACAAGATCAAGTATTTTCATCAATTTTGTTCATTACTCAGCATATAGAAGGTATTCTGTAAATATTCCTCAAATGAACAAGGGAAGACACCCCCAACATACACACACACACACACACACACACACACAGCAGGCAGGAGAAAATGCCTCATAGAGACCAAAAGACCACGAGAAGAATTCTGGAGTTGAGGCTCCAATGGGAAGTGACCCATGACATGGCAGACTCCCCAGCTATGCATGGGTGTCAATCACCTGATGGGTGTTAATCACCCATCCACAGTCCTCTGTGGTGTTTTCAGGGCACGTGATTGAGACTTATCCAGTACTCCAGGAATGTTCCCCTGGTGCTCTGGGAGAATAATCACTGAGCTGGAGTCAAGAGATAAAGCATTAGACATTGACCGTGTGACCATGAGCAGGTCACTTCCCTTCTCTGTGCCTCAGTTTCCTCCTTTGTAGAATGAACACAAAGAACCAAGTTCTGGTGAAAGGTTTGCTCTGCTCTAGAAATCTGTGCTTCTATAGTAAGTAGCCCCTGGCAGAACAGTCAGGGTCTTTCTGGGCCCTACTGCAAGCATCTGGCCACGATCACCTCCCCATGATCAACTACCAGGTTGGTACTGAGGGCAAAGCTTGAAGAAGGGCAGTCTCCAGCTGTGCCAATGACTGTTTCCCCCTGATTACAGGAAATCGGCCTTGCCTCTCTGGGCGCACCTGATGAGTACATAGAGAAACTCGCCACAGTAAGTCTCTTCTCTCTCTGCGTGGATGGCTGCAGGCTGGGGGTGCTGCAGGCTGTGGCCCTTGGGTCTTTGGGGCTTTTCTCTTCCCCTGGAAGCCAAGTCATTTGGAGAAAAAAATCAGAATGTGTTGGGTTTCATTTGCACAAGTGAAACTTCACAATTTTGATTTCTCCTTAATGGCTGGATTTTGAAATCAGCGGGATATAGATGTTTAGACATAATTTTAAACAGGATATCTTGGAAACACTAAAAGGCTATAAATAACATCCCTTGAAAGCCCTTGGGCACAGAGTGTGTATATGAAGTAGGCTGGATTCACAGCTTTGGAGAGGGCATATTCACATCTCTTCTTAGAACCAAAGCTTACATTAGGGTCTTTCCTTTCTGACACACAAGGTAAAGTGGGGATGGGTTCTGTATATATATGGAGAGGGAGAGAGAGATACAAGGGTCTAAAGTATTATATATATATTATATATATATATATGGAGAGAGAGAGAGAGAGATAAGTATCAGATGGATGGATGGATGGATGGATAGATAGATAGATAGATACAGCGAGAGAGAGAGAGAGAGCCAGAAAGGTCAGGGGCATGGCTCAGTAAAAGTTTGAAAGCCCTGGAACCAGGGAAGCCAAGTGTATAACTCTTGGTGAGGCCAAAGGCCTGAGAGCCCAGGGGTAAGGGGACCCTAATTTAAATCCTGGCGTCCAAAGGCCAGAGATCCTGGAGTTCTGATGTCCAAGGGCAGAAGAAGGGTGTCGTGGCTCTAAGAGAGAGAGACAGAGAGAGAGAAGAAGAGAATTTGGCTCTCCTTTGCCTTTTTGTTCCACTCAGGGCCCCAGCCAACTGGACAGTGCCGACCCACACTAAGGGCAGAACCTCCCCACTCATTTCACCAACTCACAAGCCAATCTTATCTCAAAATAACCTATAGACACATCCAGGAATGATGCTTAACCAGCTATCTAGGTATTCCTTATCCAGTAGAGTTGACACATAATATTAGTCAGACAGGTGTGCTCTCAGCTGAACTTTCCATTCCAGATTTACTGGTTTACTGTGGAGTTTGGGCTCTGCAAACAAGGAGACTCCATAAAGGCATATGGTGCTGGGCTCCTGTCGTCCTTTGGTGAATTACAGGTATGACGCTGGAATCAAGGACAGATTTGAAAATAGTGGGTACAGGAGACCACTACTGTTCTTTTGACAACCTAGGGGCTCATTCTCCAGCAACTGATATCTTAGCAGCCAAGTCATGGCTGTGGGTGTTCATGATAGAAATTTAACTGCAAGCGCACAGGTGCCTGGGCAGGAGGGCCTCCCCACACGTGCAGTCTTGTATGGAGGCCAACATGGGCCAGGAAATGTGCTTGGATCCCAGGCTGTTTATGGATCTACTTTCCTCCAAAGAGCTCAGAACGTATTACTTTCTGTCTTGGCTGGAGACTTTAGATGAGCTGTGAAGGGTAAAATCTAGTATGTGCACCTGTCTTTGGGCGGAGGCATTGAAGGAATGAGGGTGAGATGAGAGAAGGTGCATCAGCGACCTGTGGGATGAGCAGGGGCCACTGATCCTGGCTTAACCATGAAAACTTTTCGCCTGGGGCCTGCAGTACTGCTTATCGGACAAGCCAAAGCTCCTGCCCCTGGAGCTGGAGAAGACAGCCATCCAAAATTACAGCGTCACGGAGTTCCAGCCCCTGTACTATGTGGCTGAGAGTTTCAGTGATGCCAAGGAGAAAGTGAGGTAAGGTGGTGACCAAGGTGCGCCATTAGCTCTGTGGGCCTCCTGACTCAGGCTGCAGCCACTCATCTGTGGGTGGATGCCAGTGCCCACAGCAACTTTGCACAGCAGACAGAGCTGACCTCTCCACTTCCTCCACCCTCCACTTTTCACTATCTGCTGGGAGGCTGGACGTGCTGACCCCTGGGGACAAACCCTGTCTTCTGGTCCCTGTTCAGTATAGCCACCAAGTCTAGTCACTGAACCCTCCTGGGCACAGAATGGCCACTAAAGTGCTCCCCAGTAAATCAGAGAGCTGGGACAACACTTCTTCACTTTATTCTCCCAGACACTTACATAACTCTCTCCCTTACCTCTTCTATATCGTCACCCAAATTTAATCTTGTGGGTCTTTCTCCAAAGACCCTCTTTCGTTTAAAATCTCTACAGATCTCTGCCACTAGTGATCTGGGATTTATTTTTCTCCTTAGTACTTGCTACCATCTAATAGATTATAGAATTAAGCTCCATGAGGGTAGGACTTTGTGTTCTTTCTGTTTCCTGCTCTTTTCCCACCCCTGCAATTGAGCCTGCAGCAGATGGAGCCCTCAACAGATAATCGGTGGGCGTCAGTCTCAGAGGCAGTTAAGCAAGAGGCTGATGGAAGGTGCTGGGATTCTGAGTGCTCGGAAACCCCAGCCTGCAGCTTTTCGCCCAGATTCTCACCCAAGCAGGAGACAGGGGGGCAGAGGGTCTACCTACTACTCAAAAAAATATGCACCTTAGCAGATGAACGGGAGACACAGGACATACCGGCCTGTGGCAGTCTGTGAAGCTGGGGACGTCAGCTCTCTGTGCACTGAGCCTAAGTAGTAAAGGCACAGTGCTGGCTCGCGAGTCTACTTGGTTTGTGACTTCCTTTCTCCCCCTCTCACCAGAGCTGTCAAGTGCTTTCCTAAACCTCCACCCTACATGGGAGCCTCACCTCCCTCCAGCGTCCAATGGCTCCACTGTTCTGGGACCCCAAGACGGTGATGGATTTTAGTGGATTGGTGCATTGTCCTCCTGGGTGATTATTAACAATAGTAGTGGGTAGTGCGAGCCCAGTACCTGTTATGGGCCACACACTGTTCTAAGTGCTTTTCACATATTAATTAATTTAATCTTTGCACAAGACTTCAAAGTTTGCAGGTGAGGGCGCAGAACCACAGCAGGGGGGGTGTAACTCACCCCGTGTCCCGCAGCTGGCAAGTGACGGGCCCAAGGCTCAGAGTAGGTGGTGGTGCTTAGCACCAATGCTCATGAGCACCGGTGATATTGAGGTCACATTTGCATAGGCCCTTCCGGAGGCAGCTCTTTAACTAGCAAATGATTAGTCCCTGACCAGAAGGACATAGGCCATCTGCTTTGCCAGGGTCCAGGGGAGGCAACCGAAGCTCCATTCTGCTGAGATTCACTCATGGGGTGAAAGAATTCTGAAGAATAAGGTTCAGACAAAACACGGAGGGGACCTGGGCAACCCTAGGGATTCCCTGGAAGCACCCAGCTAAGGGAAACCAACTCTGACCATTGTTGGTTTCCAGATTCAAGTTCTAGGCAGAGGTTTGATTGGCTGGGCTTGGGGCCACATGCTAACTTCAGGCCAGAGGAGGGCTGTCCCTGGGACTGACTGCCTGACAGACACGTCTACAGTGTAGGGCAGATTCCCCACAGCAAAAGTGAGGCAGGGGCTTTATAGGAAGAAGAGGAAGAGGTGTGGCGCAAACAAAGTTATAGATGTGGATCCACTGGGCTGAGGAAGAGGAGGTGAGAGATGCACTTGGCCATTGGTTCTTCATGCAAGATAATAACTAATATAGAACACATACTCCACACTCTAACGGTGCTCACTACAGCCCTCTGACGTAGGTGTTGCTGCCACCCCAATTCTACAGAAGAACAAGGAAACCAGGGTGCTGTGAAGTGAGGCCCCTTCCTCATGGCTATAGGCAGAGGCAGAATTTCAGCCCAGGCAGCCTGATGCCAGATCTTGGGGAGCACACTTACCAGACTTGGAGGACCCTACTCTCGCCCTTGCTGTGGTCTTTTCAACACAGTGGCAGCTTCTGTATTCACCAGGGGCCAACTTAGAAATAGCACCTGTGATGACTTGGGCGCATCCTGACAGTTAAATTGTTTGATTGTCCCTCACAGAAGCCCTCATGGCAGATTCCTCCCAGATCTGGGAGTAACGCATTGGGAGGGCAGGAGAACAAAGAGTGCAAGCTAGAGTCGCTCTCTGTGTCTCTTCCCTGCTTTGCAACTTACTGGCAGTGTGGCCTTGGTAGTCACATAGCCTTCCCCAGCCTCAGTTTCCTCATCTATAAAATGGGGATAGTAATAGAACCTACCTGCTCAGGCTTTTGTGAAGGCTAAATTAGGAATGATATCTGTTAAGTGTGTGAGGCTGTTAGAACTTAACAAAGTTCTTGGTTTATAGAAGGTGTACAATCCACCTTAAATTCCATCATCAACATAGTACTTTCTTCAACTTATGAGAACTCTATTTCTCTTTTTGACTTTTGATTTCAGAGATTTTTTTTCTACAGCATTCTTTGGCTAGATTTTACTCTTTTGTTTTTATCTAATGATAGAGCTTATGGCTTTACGGTCTACTGTGCTTTTTTTATGAAGTAACTCAGTCTTTTTGGAGCTAAGTGACTAAATACATATGTGTATATATGTATTTGTATGTACACACAGACACACAAAGACCTTCTGAAAGGACTCTTTAAAACTCCATTTCCCTTTCTCAGCCTGGCTTCTGAAGCCTTTGTTCTAGTGAGGGGTGCTGCCCACAACAAAGTGAAATGCCCGTGAGAAGTCTCTTAAAATTACTTTTCTGCAAATGGCATCCATCACTCAGGCCTATGGTTTTGGTTTCAGGAACTTCGCTGCCACAATCCCTCGGCCCTTCTCAGTGCGTTATGACCCATACACCCAAAGGATTGAGGTCTTGGACAATATCCAGCAGCTTAAGATATTGGCCGACTCCATTGACAGTAAGTAATTTCCTCCCTATGAGACCACTTTCGTTCTTAGTAATAGAGGCATGATAAGAAGTGTACTAAAGATTGCATTAAGGAGAAATGCATTTCCTTGCAAGCCATGGGTTCATTGAGGGTGAGGAACTTGGCAAAAATGCCAGAACTGTCTGAGTGTCTTATCCCCTTTCACCTTCCACAGTTCCACCTCTGCCCTCACCCATATACAAATTTCCACACCTGCTCCTCCCCCAGCCATGTTCCTTTTTCTTCTTTGCTTCTGCATCCTGGTTGGTATCAGTGTGCGTGGTTCCATCTACTTTATAAACTAGCCATGGCTCATCTATTGGCCTTCCACTCTTCCTTGATGAGGCTATTATAACAGTTGTTCTTAAACCACAGGGTTACCTTGCTCATCCCTTGATTCTCTCTATGGACTTTCAAACTCTCTTCCAACAATGTTGATTGACTTTTAGTTCCCATGCTCCCTCCTGGCTCCCAACCTGTGCCCATGCAGTTCTTTATGCTTAAAATTCTCTCTTTTCCACTCCAGTTTAGAGACACCCAACTCCATTTCATCCTTTAACTCTTATGTAGGTATCTCTTCTTGTAGGAAGACAGGTTTGGATGTCCTTCCTGTGTCTTTGCATCCCTACAGATCCCTCTCTCAGAGAACTTATTGTATTGTTTACTTGTCTGTGTCACCAACTAGACCTGAACAAAGGATTAGTCAGTTTTCCTGTCAAATCCCTAGTACACAGTCCTATTTCTAAAAATTATATTAGGCACTCAAGAGCTGTTGAAAGAATGAGTAAAACTTCTAAAGCGGGGAGCCCAAAGGAAGAAACTCTAGGCCAAGTGGGGTGTCCCTGCCTCATGCAATGCCAAAGAAGGCCAAAAGGATAGGCAAACTCTAATACCCCTGGGTCCACGTCTAACCCTGACCATTATGGTCATTCCTCATTAGATGTGACCACCTGTGATCAGGCATTTTGAAAATGTCCCAAGACTGATTCATCCTGAGCGATTCTATCTTACACACTCAACTGGAGTAGATTTGTTTACTGAAGAAGCCATCCAAGTGCTTCAGCAGTTAGGATGTAAGACAGAGGGGTCAGACCATAGCTGTGTCTTTTTTTTCTCTTTCTCATTGTTCCTGGAAGGGCAAGAATAACTCTACAGGTTATGATAGGAGGTTTTTAAAGTCAGAGAACAAGTTTATAATAAATAATTTAGGAAGCAAAGGGTCTTCAGAGCCATGTGACCTTATGTAAGACCTCACTGCCTCTCTACCCTGTGGCCTCCTCAGGATACAGGCGAGAGTGAGATTTGTACATTTCCAAGGCCCTTTCCACCTTTATGAAGAGTCTATGCCCCCATGGCCCCTTGACATGTGAGAACATGGCCTAATTGGAAGGAGCTACATCACACCTTCATCCTAGCCATATGGGCTGGGTCATCTGCTTAAAGCATGCATTCTCAAACTTTAGTGTGCATCAGGATCACTTGGAAAGATAGCTAAAAATGAATGGCGCTAAGTGATAGCCCCCAACTAAATTTACCAAATTCATGTCTACTTCTTGGGAATTTATAGACCCAAGGTGATTCTGACACCAGAGATTTGTGTGAACCATACTTTTAGGTTCAATTACTCAGTTCCCATTAGACAGATGTCGAAGAGAAACAGAGCAGCTAGGGATTGCCAGGGGAGAAACTTGTTAAGTTCTTACCTGGGAAATAGCCTATGGAAAGAGGAAGGTATTTACATTAGTAGCTCTACTACTCCCTAAATACCTAAACCATAACTGCACCAAACCTATCTTTATAACTTAAGTTTAAGCTCCTTGAAGGCTGGTGGGGCATAGTTTATCCATGTAGCCTACTGATCTCCTAGAGCTTTGTATATTGTGGACACTTGAAGGGTGCTTGTTCTTTATATGAATATCTTATTTGGGCATTTTTTTTTTCTTTATAGGTGAAGTTGGAATCCTTTGCAGTGCTCTCCAGAAAATAAAGTGAAACTATGGATAGAACATGATGGGGATCCAACCACTTCTTTCATCAGAAAAAGTCCAATTAGCAAACATTAATCTGAAATAATAGCCTTAAAAATTTTTGGAAGAAGATAATAATAATCTGAAAATTATTAATAATTTAATCTAAAATGACAGCACATTAATACATACCCCAAAGCCATACCTTTTGGGGTCATCTTTGATTTAGAGATGATAATTCCATACTCTCAATTGAGTTAAATCAATAATCTGTCACAGTTCCTGAGATTAATTAAAATTGAGACCTGCTTCATCCAAGATTCATATATACTTTTGTTATTTGTCATAGAGAACTCATGAAAGAGTACATATGGAAAAATGTAAAACAAAAGACTGTTATTAGAATTGAATTATTTGGTTTAATATAAATCTTGGCCTACAAAGTTCATTTTTTATTTGAGTTAACTATAACTCCAGCTACTACTTTATTATTGTGCCTATGAAGATTTCCTTTAATCAACGAGCCCATTCAAATAGTTACAAACATTTTCTATAGTGTTATATAAAAGCATTTCTGTATTTTTTTTTCTCTGTAATCACAAATACTGCTGATAAGGTAATGGAACTTCCCACCCAATCCCCACAACTTTCAGTATCATTTTCCAGTTAATCATCAAGTCTATTTTAGGAGACATTTTGGATACAATCGTGATGCATCCCATGTTGACTAAAGACCTAGTTGGTAGATACTCAGTAAATATTCATTGAATAAAAAAGTAAATATAACATTTTTTAAAAAGAAAATCCACTACAAAGTGGGAATTTTGTGTTAGAAGAAAACATTATTAGATACCAAATTTTACAGTTGCAAATATTTCTTGGAATGAAATGTTCCTGTCTTTGCCTTAGAAACACATTAGCTGATAATCTTGTGACATAAAGGGATATTACCTTATACCTGTTAGAGTGGATACTATCAATAAGATAAAAGATAAGAATTGACAAGGATGTGGAACCATTACCAAATGTGGATGGGAATGTAAATTAGTATAGCTAGTATGAAAAATAGCATGGAATTTCACAAGAAAATTAAAAATAGAACTACCATATGATCTAGGAATTCCATTTCTAGTCTTATATCCAAAACAAAGTGAAATGAGCATATCCGAGAAATTTCTTCACTCCCATGTTCATTTGAGCATTATTCACAATAGCCAACATAATGGAATCAACCTAAGTGCTATATATACAAAAAGGAATACCATTCAATCTGTACAAAGAAGGAAATCCTGTCATTTGTGACTGCATGGACTTGGGGGACATAATGCTAAGTGAAATAAGCCAGATACAGAAAGAGAAATGTTGCATGTTCTCAGTTACATGTGGAATCTAAAACAATCGAATTCATAGAAGCAAAGATAAAATGATGATTTCCGGGAGCTCAAGGATGGGGGAAACTGCTTGAAACTTTAAAAGTGCTAAAAGAAAAGAGTTGATTAAAATGATCTCACCGGCTCGGTGCCTGTGGCTCAACGGCTAAGGCGCCAGCCACGTACACCTGTGCTGGCGGGTTCGAATCCAGCCCGGGGCCTGCCAGACAACAAGGACGGCTACAACCAAAAAATGGCCGGGCGTTGTGGTGGGCACCTGTAGTCCCAGCTACTTGGGAGGCGGAGGCAAGAGACTCGCTTGAGCCCAGGAATTGGAGGTTGCTGTGAGCTGTGATGCCACGGCACTCTATCCAGGGTGACAGCTTGAGGCTCTGTCTCAAAAAAAAAACAAAAAAATAAAATAAAATAAAATGATCTCATCACAAAAAAGGAAACATGTGAGGTGATGTCTGTGTTAATTAGCTTGATTTAATCATTTCATGATGCATACAAAAATCAGAACCCTTGGGCAAAAATCAGAACCCCTCAGCCTGTGTCTCATTGAGTGGGGCACCGGCCCCACATACCGAAGGTGGGGGGTTCAAACCCAGCCTCGGCCGAACTGCAAAAACAGAAAACTAGCCAGGCATTGTTGGGGGTGCCTGTAGTCCCAGCTACTTGGGAGGCTGAGGCAAGAAAATTGCCTAAGCCCAGGAGTTGGAGGTTGCTGTGAGCTGTGTGACGCCACGGCACTCTACCGTGGGCGATAAAGTGAGACTCTGTCTCTACAAAAAACATATTAAAAAAAAATCAGAACCCCACATTGTACACCATAAATATATACAATTTTTATTTGTCCATTAAAGATGTTTTTAAAAGATGTGCCTTTCTGAGAGCCAGACTTCTTAAGTTTTCAAGGAAAGAAAAATTACTGATTGTTTTTTTAGTTTCCCTAAATGGATAAAAAATGAATGACGGTCAAACTTGAACTGCAGTTCTTATTTTTCCTTAGATCATTCTTAGGAGGTTCATGATGTCCAGAGAAAATAAGTGGATCACTGTCTTTCATTGAGATTTTTTAAATTGGTATATCCTTTGGATACCTATTGTCTCCTAGAAGTAGACATAAGTTAAGGGATATCTGTTAAAGAAGAAATAAGCTCAAGTCTTTTCTAAGGTCTCTATTCCCAAGCGTTCTCAGAGAAATGTTAGCTGGTTGCTACCCTTTCCTGCAAACACGTGGCAAACGTCACCGCGAATGAGTGGTGTCAAAGAGATGATTGCTACCCTTCCTTGTGAGAGGTCCGAGGAAGAATTGGGAAAGCACCTTCCCTTGTGTCTGGGTTTCCCCCTCTTGTCTCTCTATGCACAAGTGTGGCCCTTGAGTTTCTCTAAGAAGTCACTCATTTTATTACTCTCCTCCTACATTCCTTCGACCTCTCAGATGCCACAAGATAGGACTCAGTTGAGGACTTCACCAGGGAAGGCCAGAGTGGCTGGTTCATTCACTGAGCCCCCACCCCACTGTATATTGTAAAAGAACACATTTTAAAGTTGTTCCTCTGGAACCTTCAGCCATCGACATCACCAGAAAGCAGAGAATTCCTCAGGAAAAGCTGCTCTGTTTGACAAGGATCGCTGATGGCCTAGAAAGTCTTCCCCTCTCCTACAGGGCCACACACACCTCCTGCTCACCCTTCCTGGATCTGTGAAGCTAGATGAGCTCCATTTCCTCAGCCTAAGAAAAGAAATAAAATTTTGGGGTAGGGAAAAAGGAAGCAGAACCTTCCCAAACTTTTCATTCCCAGATTGTCCTTGGGAAAGCTAAGGAGGCAGAATGTTCTCTGCACAGGTGCTTCTGTGAAAAACAAGGCTGTTAGTGTCCTGGAATTACTCAGTAGAGATTTCGTAACTGCGAAATGCCTCATAGAACAAGACACCTCAGCCTGGAACGAAGTGAGAGAGAACCAGGCTACCTGTGCCTTCCAGAGTGGGATTCTCAGCACCGAGGACAGCGCCCATGCCTTGAGTGGGGGTTCAGTTCAGGGCAGAGTGAGCTTGAAGGACTATCATTTATGGGGCGAGCGTCAGAAGGAGAAAAGAGAATAAGTGAGTACAAAGACTAGGAAACAAGACCATGGTAATTTTCTTGCTCACGGAAGACTTTGAATGAGTTTTGGCTGAACAAAGGAAAGACAGATGGAAACATACAACATTCATGCTTTTGAAGACAACGTCTGATGTCTTTTACACAGTCAAAAACCAGGTACCATTTTCTTTCTAGCAGTCCGCTCCTACATGTTACTATTTGAGACTGGAAGCTGTAGCATCTTTCTGTAGACTGCTCTGCTGATCCCGATTCAATGCCAGTTTTTCTTTAAGGTGAACTACTTGGACCGACTCGTACTATCCCTGAGTCTCAATTTTCTGATCTGTAAAATGTTAGCTGGTTCCTATCCTTTCCTACAAACACCTACCTCACAAGACTGAGTTACAAAGATCAAAAGACTCTTTCAATCGCACTTAATTTTAAATATTTATTATTCTGATGTAAAGCACCAATGGACTCCTGTTTATTATAACTCAGATCATCTTGGTCCAGCAACATGATCACAACTGACCATTCTTTCTAAGGAGATAACAAAAAATTGTGAAGAAGTTTCCACTTGAGGAAGGATTTTGACTAAAGCAGAAGTTAAACTTTTCTACACTATATACACCACACACACACACACACACACACCCCCCGTGTGTGTGGTATGAGCAATAAAATAATAAAATTTGCATCAACTGGAAGCTAAAGCTATAGCTTGGAAAAGGCAACTGTACAGTTTGAAATAAAAAATTCCCACTTGAAGCTACAAATGATAGACTTTCACTCTTTCACCTTCATTTCTATCATTCACCCCAAATTTGGAATTTCCCATCTCCTGGAATTATAGCGTTACCAGCACAACTGTCAGTCATAACCTCCAAAAGTCCAGCCTTCACCCTACTGCTAAAAACACTTCTTTCAGCTGGGATATACTGTTTGGCAGGTTTTATGAAATGCTTAATATGAAAAAAATTGATTTAAAAGTAGGTCCTCCTTCAGACAAGGATGCTTTACTAAGGAACCAATGCAGGATGATGGCTCAGGATGATGGCTTTAGTCTGCTGCCCAGCTTTAAGGTCACCTCAGAGAATGAGAGCTGGGAGGCTTTTGTGTTTCCAGGATCAGGAAATGGAGAACAATTTAAAAAATAAAAATCTCTGGCACTGTGGTCAAACCATCCCCCCACCCCTCCCCTCCGTGAGCACTTTGCTCAAACTGCTGCCCCTGGAAGCTGATTTAGGACATGGGATAGGAATACAGTAGGATAAATCAGTCCCTCAAACATGAGGATGTGGTAAGAAAGTACCCAGTTTCCTCAGGAATATTGCTTCATCCTTGCTCAATGAAAGACTGTAGAATAAAAGTCACCCAAATCGGCCATCAGGTGTACAGCTTGACCAGGGTGGGAGGGGAGAGCTAAACCATTAATATGCAATATTTAAGAACATAACCTATTGCATTTTTTGGGGGTTAATTCCACAAGTATTTGAGTTTTTACTTTGTGCTCAGGGCTGGAACAGGTGCATTAAAATGATTACTGCTGGGAAACAGGGGTGTGCAGGGAAATAGTGAAGTGTGCTGACACTTACACACTCATAGGAATGACAAAACACAAATGAAGTCTAGCAAGGGGGAGGGGTGCGGAGGGAGAGGGGAAGGGAAGGGGGGATGGTGACTGGCAGGAGGAGGGAGGGCAGTTAGTGGGATCTTACCTAATGGCACAATGCACAGGCATTCAGCATGCACCCCTGGCTAAGGGGCTCTCCTACAACTTGAACTTTACCTTGGAACTGAGAAAAATATAACCTAAAAATTTGTTCCCTCATATTAATATATTAATTGAAAATTAAAAAAATAAAAATAAATAAAACCTTAGTCAGGCTCCTGAGTTCTATCTCACTAGGCCTAATCTTAGGCTCCCCTCTCAGTCCTTGTTGAATGTAGTTTGGGCAAGAATCGTGCTGGATTAGATCAGTGAAAATATCCTCACCCTTGATAGCGGACACCCTCCATCTTTTATTACCCTGACCTGCCTTCAGCGATAATCCCATCAAGCCAGTTTAGTGAGAAATCCCCTATCCTTGACATTTCCTTTCAATGATTTTTGATCTCCTGACACCACCCTACACCCTCTACTCCTTAGTTATAAACCCCCACTTGTCCTTGTTAGAGTTGAAGTCGAGTCTCATTTCTTTCCCTGACTGCAAGACCCCATTGCAATGGTCCCTACACTTACAGCAATGGTTCCTCTTAAATAAAATCTGTCTTATTCTCTTTTTAAAATAAAATAAAATAAATGATTACTGCAAGGGCATTGCCTGGGAGCCTTTGTAGCTCCACCTGTGAAGCAGAGTAAATAGAGATTAGTGTTTCCCCCTATGTCCTGCCCAATTCCTCCACCTCCTTTTCTCTTCCCTTCCCAGGAGCCCCTTCTGGGCTTCAGTCTTGGCTCAGGATCAGTTCAAACGGAACCACAAGCGCCCGCTCCATTTTCAGAGATTCAAACCTCAGGGTTCCAAAAATGCAGTTTGTATTTGAAGAACCTAAAATTACATGCTTTTGATGTAACAGTACTGGGTGGTGAGTTTTAAATCAGTCTCAACTCCAATCCACCCTGGAATTACCAGGGCCAGCCTGGCTGCTTGGGGATCAGGAGGAAGGCTGGAAATGACCACTTGACCACCCAGCCCTCACCTTTCCCTTTTCCGCCTGGATTCTCTGGTGGGACAGACAAGGGAGCTGGAAGTCGTGCATAAATCCTGCGGAGTGGGAGGCATCAAAATAGCCAAAGTTTTCTAAGTCCTCAAAGAGAGATAGCAGCGGGGGGAAACATGAAAAGCAACTTTCAGATTCGCCCCATCAGGGATCTGCACTGCAGAGGGCGCAGAAACACGGGTCTCAGAGCTGGCCTGTGCGCAGGCTAATTAAAAACTGTTTGTGGCTCTGAGGCCACAGACTCCTCCCAGCCTTTTAGCACAGGGTAGGCGGGTTGTCCCACCTTAAATACCCACGCGACAGAGACGGCGACGGCCAGAACCACGGCCAGCTCCTGTCCCGTGGCCCTGGTACGGTCCCCTGCCCTGGGTACTCTCCAGTTTCACGGGGGTATCACGAGTATGGCTGCCTCTTGGATCTGACTTCTCTTGCTCTGAGCACTACGACTGCCTGGTGTCTACGAGGCTGCTGGAGTCCTGGCTTTGAGTGAGGCTCCTCAGGAGTCGCGCCCCAGAGGAGAAAGGGACGCCCGGTGAAGACAGAGGTCTGCGCTCTCAGGGAGCTCTGCTTCCCTGCTGGGGGGGGCGGCAGTGCCTAGGGCGATGACAACGGGTAAGAGGCAATGACAGAGTGGAGGCTGGCTTTGAAGGTAGCCCACGCCGTCCAGGTACTGTTTCCCGTGGGAAAGGTGTTCACTTCCAAAGAGGGAAAGGTAAGAGAGAAGCCTCAGGGCCTTTCTGCACAGCGGAGCTGAGATTTCCCATCAGTAAGCGCAGTCCGCTCTGCCTTCCTCTACCCGTGCTATCTTCCTGCTCTTTCTACTCAGGTTCTTTGTGGGGAGAGGTTGGCTAGACATGGAAGGAATTCTCTCTCCCATCTTTCTACTCTGCATTCCATTTCACCAACCACTAAGAGGTCTCCATACTCCCCACCTCTCCTCATTCCAGTCCTGCCAATCTTCAGGTCCTACAGAGAGAGCTGAAAGGGAGGTCAGATCTCTAGGGCCCCATCTGTGGTTGGGGGTCTAAGATTTCTCCTCCTCTGTTGGAAGGTGGGGAGAGAGTGCGAGATCTTCCTGCTTCAGGTCAACCGTTCCCACTGGCTTCCATTCTATGAGTAGGGGCTTACCTCAAAGAGACAGTCTTTCTGTTCTTCCAAGAGTAAAGACATTTTGCACAAGGCAGACTTTATTTAAGGAGTTGGACCTTTGTGTATTGGGTGGGGGTAGGTAGGTAAGTCCTGGGAGGCATATTTCAATTCATCGGAACAACAGCTTCTAATTCTTTGGTCTCTGTGAACCCCAAAAGGACCGAGGGCTGATCCTGAAGACAATGATCAGAGAGGAGGCTGGACCTAGGTAGAGGGAAGGGAAAAGGATGGAAGGGGGCAAAAAGATGTCGACTGAGCTCTCTTCTTGGGTGGGCATGAGAATGGGAATGTAGACGTGTCTTTCAGGGTTTAGAATTTAATCAATGCTGTTCGTTGTGGGCACCTGAACTAGAATCAGAAGCAAGAAGTCTCTGTGGAAGGGAGCCTGAGAATGTGGAAACTAAATACTCAGGCTTTACCCACTTAGTTCAAGGGGGAAAAATCCCAACCTCTCTGATATCTTCAGGCAAGTGCTACATGCTCTGAAATGACACCAATTAAGGGGTGTAAAAAAGACACCCAATAGTATCTTTGTAGCAATTTTGTTTTAGCAAAAACTTTGAAATAAGCCAAATATCCATCAGTAAAAGATTGATCATATAAATTATAACCTATATAATAAATATTGTGATGAAAATAAAATTGAAGTAAATTCACAAATACTGACTTACAAGTATTTTTAAGCAAAAACAAAGCGTGATTACATTTTCATTTTGTTTTAAAAAACCTATCACTGATGTATATGTATCATGGCGCACATGTACATTTGTATAATCACAGAGGAAAAAACAGATCAGTAAGCAGGAATGGTGAAAGTGGTTACTACTGGAGTTGGCATCGGGGTGGAAGACTGCTATCTTTTTCACCCTACGTACTATGTTAAAGAAAAGGAAAATTATGTGAATAAATGTAATATGGACTTGCTTTGCTGTTGTTGTTTTTATTTTCTTTATTTCAGTATTTTATGGAATAAAAATACCATTACAATCAGAAATAAACAAGTACACAAAGATATCAATTGCTGATCTACCTCTCCTTTTCAGTCCTTTGAAGCAAGGGTCTACCATTTAGAATTCAGACCAGCTTCCAAGTCTAAGGGTACTTTGGCCCAGCTGAAAATTTACAGGAAATATGGCATGTCCAAGACTAGGTTCAACCTGTTTATTGATGCCTTAAAACAAGAGCTCAGAGATGTGCATGTTCACCCAAAAGAAAGAGGTATAGAACTATATTTTCCTTTTCAGAGTTTTGAATCAAAGCTGAGGATAAAGTTCTGCCATTTCTCTGAATTGGCTATGCTTACAGAGCTCTTCTACTTTATTTATTTTTTTTTTTTTTGAGACAGAACCTCAAACTGTCACCCTGGATAGAGTGCTGTGGCATCACAGCTCACAGCAACCTCCAATTCCTGGGCTCAAGCGAGTCTCCTGCCTACGCCTCCCAAGTAGCTGGAACTACAGGCTCCTGCCACAATGCCCGGCCATTTTTTGATCGCAGCTGTCATTGTTGTTTGGTGGGCCAGGCTGGATTCAAACCCGGCAACTCAGGTGTACGTGGCTGGCGCCTTATCCCGTTGAGCCACAGGCGCCGAGCCGAGCTCTTCTACTTTAAAGGAAGTTTCTTAAATTGCCAAGTGTCATAGTCTACTCAAAACTTTGTTCTTTCAAACATTTATAACTAAGGAGATAGTAGAACATAGTGATTAAGCAAGAGAGTTGAAGCCAGACTGAAGCATGGTTTTTCCCATCCCCTGAATATATTTATGAACATAAACAAGCAAGCTATTTGTTACCTTGTGCTTGGATTTCTTCAGCACTAAGGTAGGCCTATAACAGTACCTACCTCACAGATTTAATGAGGGTATTAAGTAAGACAAACCTGAAAAGAATCTAGAAGTATGCTAAGTGTCAATTGTTCTTGTCACTAATATTGCCTGGAAAAATGCAAATCAAGGCGGGTGGAAAATTGAAGAAGCAAATCAGACCCTTTTCTAGATAGCAAATTATCCAGTATGAACAAGAGGAATGGATCTGTAGTTACTAGATTAAGTGGTCTGAAGCTACAGTCTGCATAATTAGATGGAATAACATGATGAGTGTAAGAGTCGGAACCCCTGGATTCAACTCCTGGGCTAACCAATTTCCAGCTTTTCCCACTTGAGCAGTTATATTGTCTGTACTTCTTATTAGCTACAAATACCAACAATAGGATACACTTTCTTTGGTGGATGTGATAATCAAATACATTCTAAACATTCAGTAACCATTAGAGACCATTTGCCTCTGCCCTTGACAACTAGAATAACTTGACATGCCATCAGTGACCCCGCCCTTTGCCCTTTCCTCTTCAGTGGGGATAACTGACTGCCAATGCCAGCTCCTGAATTTCTCTTCATAGGAATTTTCATGTTTGAAGGCCTTTTCCTGCCCTTATGGTAAACCCAAAACCCTAGGGATAAATCATTTCCCTTCCAACAACACTCTACCAATGACTGGTAAGAACTGATAGAGGTTTATCCCCCACTGGCTCTCAGATTTTCGTCAGTGGCATTAGGCTCAGTTGCCTGCAGCAATAACTTCTTGATAACACTTCATTTAATTATTGCCTTTCTTTCCCTAACTCCCTTTCCAAGTTTTCCTGTCTTCAATTTCCAACTAAACTGTTTGAATAGAATTCTTTTCTCAGGGTCTGCTTCTGGGAGAACTCAAACTAAAACAGAGGAGATGATGATGATAATGATGGTGGTGATGACGCTGGTGATGATGATGGCGATGATGACACTAGTGATGATGGTGATGATGTTGACGCTGGTGATGATGATGATGGCGATGATGACACTAATGATGATGATGATGATGGTGGTGATGGTGATGATGATAATGTTAATGATGATGATGGTGGTGGTGACACTAATGATGATGACGCTGATGATGATGATGGTGGTGGTGATGATGATGACAACTATGATGATGATGATGATGATATGTGTTGCTCATACAAGCTTCTGCATTGTTCTCTTTCCAAGAATCCCACTTATAAATTCCTATACTATGACATAATTAATTTTAATGTTCCTTTTCTCTCTCTTAACTCAGATATTTTCACTTCTATTTCTTATAGTTCCCTGGTTTCCAAGGAAAATGCAAGATCTTGACAATTATCATCACCCGTAACCAAGGATGAACTCAACTCAGACCACTACAACCCTGTACGTGAAGCATGCTTGTTTGTCTTAATTCCATTTTGCAACTTATTTGTCCTCTTCAATCTTCTAAGATAAGATTCCAAGCAGGCTTTCACCCTCACTGAAAGTAAATACCATTGTTGTCAATATCATTTGGCAATGTGATAGACCCCTATTTTTCCTAAGAACATGCCTGGAAACTTAGGCCAACAAACATGTTGTACTGCAACACTCTCACCCCAAATATACAGACAAAGTTCAATTGAACTCTCCTGTTCATGCATACCTTGGAGAGAACGCTTCCACAGAGCAGAGTGAATGGTCTCCAGTCAGACAGTCTAGGTCTGCAAACTGGCTCCTTCACTACTTGCTGTATAATCTTGGGAAATCTATTTAATCTCCCTAAACCTTGGTTTCTTTATTTGAAAGTTGTGGATAATAATAATACATACATACATATATACATACCTCACAGGCTTTTTCATAGGGATCAAGTGTGCTAATGCATATTACGTAATTAACGCAATGGGATATATTGAGGGTCCAAGAAATGTTAGCTTACATTATTCCTATTGATAATAACAAGACCAATAATACCTTGTTGAGGAACCATAAGGGAACACACTACATTTATAAATTAAGAAGCTGAGAAAAGACCATAAACGTTCTGTAGCACAGCAACTCCCTAGATGAGGTCAGGTAAGGTGACATGCTAGAAGACACAGAATTTGCTTCAGCAAGCAAAGGTAGTGATTGCTTGCTGCTTATCAATTGTGATCATTGGCATCAAGATTGTTACTGGAAATATTACAGGCTAAAGGAAGAGCTGGTTGTTGCAAGAACAAAGGCTACAGGTCAGTGCAGAACCAGTTTATTGCCATCAAGCAGGTGACCATGGGTGATTCCTAACACCACCTGAAATAAGAGATCATTTCTCTTCTTCAGGCAAAGAATATTTCCAGAAATCTATCTACCTTGAATGGAGAGGTGAGACTTTCTGGATGCAATTGCTGGAGAGAAAAAGAGCTTTAATTAGCCTTCCCACTGAGACAGGAGTAGGTAGAAACAGAGATGGGGGAGCAAGGCTTCTGCTGGGACACTCTTTGTGGGCTGATATCTTGATCAACCAGTTGGTCAGCTCCTAGGATAGAGTGAGTATCAATGGTGTAAGTCACATCCCTGCTGAAGGTACACACAGTGGCCTTTGCTCTAGGAATTTCTGGGATTTCTTAAGAGGTTTTAACCCAAATAAAGCTGGGCTACTTTGTGGCTTCTCTTAAAAATGGTATTGTTTCCTAAAGAAACATCATCATAGCAAACAAAGCATTGTCAAACAATTTAATTCTTTACTAGAACCTTTGGAATGGGCATCTAAGAAAAATTCCATTTTTTGACATATAGTAAAATGCTCTGATACTCCACACATTGCTCTTCTCTTTTTCCCCACTGCCTTCTAAATATTTGCTAAGCACCTCTTATATGCCAGACAGCCAAGATTCCTGCTTTCATAGAGTCTGGATCCTCACACATGGGTAGGGAGGCAGGGAGACATTAAATTAACTAATTAATTAATTAATTAGTTCTTTTGTGTGATAAGGACTGTGAAGAAAATAAACATCTGCTTATTCACTAAAATAATTTTTAATGATATAACACAATATTCTTTTTGCAAATAATCTAAAGGTGTTTGAAGATGGAGTTTTTATAATAAATCTCACACTTTCATTTGCCAACTTAATCTAACTAAAGTTTTTTAGCACCTACAACTACAGAAAAAAAAAAACACAAACAAGTACAATCAATACATAGTCCTTTTTTTTTTAGCGATAAGGAAATTTAATATGAACCAATATGGGTAAAATGACCCCCATCTATCTAAATGATATATGCATTTCCAATTAAAATACATGTTAGTCATTAACAATTACAGGTGTTTACAAATTGTATACTACTAATATTTGTAAATATTATTCAACAAACAAGAAGTGTCTTAACCCTTAGGATCTTATGGCCACAGGACAGAAATAGACTTCCTCTTAATTTATATTCATATTCGTGTTGCAAATATCAATAAAATGCTTTTAGGAATAAAACACATAACACTGGGATGAAGTTCTGTGTGCAATATGAAATGGAAATAGGATTTCAAGGAAAAAAGAAAAGGTGTAAAATTTCTAACTATCAGAAAAATGCTTTTCATAATTTCTGACTGGATTATTGTGAATATTAAGTTGCAATGGAATTCAGTTTTCAATAACTACCAAAAGAAGAATGATCTGACAATTTTATTTTAAAAGTCAATAGTTTAATACAGGATGTCCATAAAATAATCAACAATTTAAATTGCACAAGAAATTTATGAACAAATTGTATATCATGAAATACATTCTTTACAATGTATGATAAAACATTTTAGATGGTAACTTGAGTATATGCGAGGGGTATAGAGATTTGCAATATTCTTTCAGGGAGTGTTGCAATACCACGGTATCTACAGGCTGCACTATACTTATTTGCCCCTAGAGGGAGTGTCTCCTCACGCTGTTGCCCCAGTTTCATTTCAAAAACGAACTGGAGGGGCAGAGGACTCTTAGTAGTGTTACAGTGCTCCACAGACTTTTAGAAAATCTGTGGGAGGCTCACACGGTGGAAATAGCACCAGATGTAATTTAAGTTCTCATTTCCTCTGAGCTTCAGTCTCCCCTTTGGAAACATGAGTGGTAGAATATAGTGATGATAAAGAGCACAGACCCTGGGATTGGACTTCTGGGTTCAAATTCTAGCTTTGCCACCAACCAGCTGGGCGACCTGATGTATGTTTTTGGTACCTTAGTGCCTTCTCTCTGTCACCTGATAACCACAATAGGAATAATAGTAGTGCCTATTGAATGGAGTTGTGACAATGAAATTAACATGTATGGATAAGGTGCTTTGAATAGTGCCACCACATAGATATTATTATTAATTATCTCAGATATTACTGTTATGATAATCATTAATTTGGCCATTGAGAAAATCGAATGGCACAATACATGAGAAATGCTTTAAACCCTATGGCTGCTATACAACTCAAAGAAATGCTAATAAAATGATAGTAGCTGGTGTGTTTTTCAGCAGAAAATTATAAAAAACAAACCAGAACAAGCAAACAAAAAACTAAAACAGACTTAGTCTATGAAGGGAATTATTATTTCCCAGAGTAGTAAGCCCACAGATGTAACAATAGGGCCGCAATGGTAATGTTCTGGGCTCTGCCCTGTGAGCCGTTGTCTTCATCCTCACAGCGCCTTCCCTCTCACTTACAGATGGCTACTGGAAGAAGCTGAGACCAGGTGCTTTCCTCTTCTCTTTTATCTGATTGGCCAGTGTAAATTAGGTGTCCACTTCCACATCAAAAATATTTCTTAAGGAAGCGCCAGGCACTGATTGCCTGAGCCCTGGTATCTGAACCGATCACTGGCAAGTGGGACACTATGACAGGTTAGACCGGTCAGGATCCAGCTCCTGAAACTGAGGATGTGAGTCACACAATATCTCAGTCAGTCTCTCAGCAGAAGGGCAATAGCATAGTAAAGCTAGTTTAATAAAGAGAATTTAATAAAGTGATTAATTATGTATAAAGTTGTGGGCAAAGTTTAGAGAATTCAGCAAGGGCTTGTGTACTACCCAGGGGCTGGCAAAAACAGGAAGCCAAGACTACCCTCAGCCTGAAGAGGAGGGAGCTGCTATTAGAACTCACATGTAGAGAGTTGGGAAGAGAGGGCTACACAAGAGAATATTTGTGCAATCATAGATGGATGCTGACAGCTTGCAACTAACTAGCCAAGGAGGAAGACAACACAATACATGCCCAACCACACTCTGAAAGCCCCAGTGCAAGGGAGTCATTAATGCCATCAATACATGTCCATCACCAGATCAGGTCCCTGGACACTAGGCCAGAGTGGAGAAGGACAGAGGTGCATTTGGAGGAGCAAATGGGATGTTGTACACACACGAACTTTACAGAGGAGGTGAGAGCTACCTAAACAAAATCATGCTGTTGGGAAAGAGGAAGGAGGGTGCTAGATAGACATCCAGTCGGATTCACCCTGAGTATCCTTATTCAAAATAAAATATAAATTTTGTTTCTTTTTCAAATATAAATTGTGTGCAATTGCAAGCATCCTTAACTTGTAAGTAAAGTTCATCCTCAAGGGAGAGGCTCAAGAAGATAACAAAAGGCTAAACTGTCACTACTTGAGGGATTCAGGGAAAGGGGGAGGTTCTGACCTTTCAGGGAAAAGTGAAGAAATCCATTCCCAGAAGGGATTGCTAGAGGAAGTGGCTGTTCCCTTGATAAGGCCAGAGAGGGCAAGCCTAATGAGGGCTTGCCAGTTACATGGTGTCATTTACTGAATGGTGTTGGCCGCCTCGCAATGTTTTAAGACAACTTTTATTTTTTTGCAAGACGTGATTAGTAGGAAAAAAAGATTTGGATGTTGCCATTTTCCAAAGGAAGCTTGACTACATTTAGTAATCGAGAAAAATGTTCTCCTTGGACAGTCTCATATTTCTACGCAAAGTGATGTCCCAGGTCAGAATTTACACAATATATTATTGCCTGGTGTATGAGGATCAGCTAATTAGTTTTGAACTAAATGTCAAGATAAACAAACCAAGCCTCTAAAGAACTTCAAGAATCTCTCTGACTAAGTGGCACCATGAGGATGAGAAGAGTCTGCACCAGTGATTCTCAACACTGGCTCACATTGTAGAACTGCTTGGGGAGCTTTAAAAATTTCTCTATGCCCAGACTCCACCCCAGGGTAATTAATTAAGAATCTCATCTAGTGAGGTCCAGACATTGGTACTTTTTGGAAAGCTCCTCAAGTAATCCTGATATGCTGCCAGAGTTGAGAAGCCCTGGGCTACAGGACACCTGCATTTCTCATAGATGTTGGATGCCCAAATCAATCAGGTTAGCTGCTGGGTTGAGCGATCATTCCAATCCCACAGCTATCCTGACATGGGGAGACCATGATTCTTTCTGCTGTGTCATTTAGGCAGATATGGAGTCAGTACAATAGAGGGCTCTGAGATCAGGCCATCTAAGTCAAATTCATTGTCCACTCATGGGCTATGTGACTTATGAGGCTTGGTTTCATCTGTAAAACGGGAGCTATGGTAGGAATTACAACATAAATGGTTTTGAGCATTAATTTGGAGAATGGTTATAAAGGTCTTAGTACTGTGCCATTGTTATGAAGGTCTTAGTACAGTGCCATCCACGGAGTGAAACCTCACTATTATTATGTGTCTAGATTTGAGGCAATTGAAAGTCCTGGAAGGATCCCTACACTCTGCCCAACTGGCTTTGCAGAGTCCTGTATGGCATGGGGCTGCAGAGATGAAGATGTTGAAGTAGGTCAGTATTCCAACTCAGAATCTCTGGGTCTGTGAGATGCTTTGTAGTGCCTCTGCATGATGGGAAAGGACATTAACAATGAAAACTATTACTATTTCTGCCAGTACTATTTAATGAATGTGCCAGGCATCATGCTAGGTACTTTCCATCTTCTCTCAATTCTCATAAGCATCCTACCAAAATAGGATGTTTTTCTCATTTTACTGTTGATGATCCTTTGGCCCAGAATGGGGAAGCAAATCCCCTGAGGTCACAGCTACTAACTGAACAAATTAAGATTCAAATGTGGTATCTCTAGCTTTATAGCTTATGCTTTGTCAACTAGGCTGTGTTGCCCACCTTTAATGATACTCCTCAGCTTTAGGACTGTAGCAACTTCTTCTGTTGGGGAAAGAAAACAGAAACACAAATCTCTTTGGCTGAATAAATGGGGCCATGTCCCAGGGATGGAGTCGTCTCAGCAAGTCTCTTTCTCGGGTACTGAGAGGACAGGAAGTTACAGGCAGAAATCATGGGGCTCCTGTAGTGTTCTTAGGTCTGGAGTTTTCCCTAGAAGGAGAATTATTTTCTCCGTGGGAATATTTTTAATTCTGTGGGACGGGCCAGCAGGTAGTGTTTCATGGGGGAGGGCAGTGTTTGCTATGGTGCTTCTCTGAGGACTGCTTCTCATCATGTTCAGCAGTGGTACTGGATCAGAGCGTGGAAAATTTACTCACAGTCCATCTCTAGGATGTTAAGTTGAGTCCACCTATGACCACCAATAACCTTCTACCTACCAGAACCTTTCTGACCCCACTTTCCTCTGGCCCAAATGGCAATACTTAATCACAGATAAATCTCCCCTGAGTTTGAAAAGTGAATCTGTGAAAACTCTTAGACACACACCATTTAAATCACATTTATCCATATGCATATATTTAACACCCCCATTGCAAAGACAAAATGGTGGTTAATAGCCTAGATTTATTGAGAGTTTTTAATGTGCCAGGCTTTACATGTATTAGCTCACTTCAGCCTGAGCCTAACTCTATGACACATTGATCTCATATTTCAGCTAAGGTAACTATTGCCCTTCTCTGGTAGATCTCTGGTACCTATCAGTGCCCAGGAAGAAATAAGAGTGATATTCAGATTGGGTAAATTGGGAAGAGGTTGGGACTAGAAACAAGTGGTGGGCAAGGTATAAGGAAATTGAAGAAGGATAGACCATGCCCTGACCCTATCTAGTATTAAAGGGAAAGAAAGGCCTTTGACAGGGTGGCGCCTGTGGCTCAAGGAGTAGGACGCTGGCCTCAAATAATGAAGGTGGTGGGTTCAAACCTGTAACTGGCCAAAAATTGCAAAAAAAAAAAAAAAAGAAAGAAAGAAAGAAAGAAAGGAAAGGCTTTTGACAAGCAGCTATGACCTTGGGTGGAGGGAGGTAACCAGGCTACCTGGCCCACCAGGGAGGAAGCTGGGTGATAAATACCTCCAATTACTCCACTCTTTCCCTTTAATCTCTTGCAATGCTTCACATCAGCTGAACTTGACTGGAAGTTAGAGGGTCATGGGCCCATGACTCAGTCTATACAGGATGACCTCCCTGGGACACAAAGCACAGTAGAAAAGGGTGGGAAAGGGAGAAGAATGATCTGAAGGAGCAAACAGAAAATATTCAGCACACATGTGAGCTGAGCTCAGCCCGTCAGCCTCCCTCTCTCTAGAAGTTGAGATTAAAAACAGAGAACACAGAAACTGTCAATAGAAATGGAGACTGTAAATCATTTGTGACAGAAATTCCATGAATTTCCACTGCTAAGGAAGCCTGAGCTTTTCTGCTTATGTTCTTTCTACACATGGAGAGCTGAGCTTCCAGAACCTTTCTGATGTGTCCCTAACCCTGGCTTCACCTGACCAAAGGCACTTCCTGCTTCTCCTAACCAGCTTTCCTAACTGAACACCCCCAGGCTTTCTCTCAGCCACTCCAGTTTTCGCTACGATTAGATCACTGCTTTTATATCTATATTCCCAACAGTAATTCAAGAAAATAGCTCATGTTTAATAGAAGTAATAAAAAGAAGGAGGAGGACAAAGAGAAGGAGCACAGGAACAAGAAGTAAAAGTGATTTTTGAAACTTGGAAAGTACAACTTCTTGACGTGGTCCTGTGAGAACCACTGACCAGTCCCACTTTCCACTTTCTCACATTGCAGTTTGAGGGAAAAACTTAATTATAGGGTTGAAATTTTTATAGAGTTGGCTGCCCTGGTTAGCTGAATTTTCTGATTGATTTTCAGCACCTTAGAATTTTTATTCTAGCTGACACCTCCATTAAAATGTTACTAGCTTACTTCCCTTCCTTACTGAGTACTGACTTAGCCCAGAGAAAAGGTTCCCAGTTCTGTCACCTGGAATTTTGTACAAATCTGCAGAAGTTTTCTCCAAAGAGCCAAATTAGAAACAAAACGTTCACTCTCAGATTTTCTGCCCATATTTGTAGAGAATCAGCCAGTCACTTGTTCTTTGAATCTTTGTTGGTCACTTATTGTGTACCTATCAGGATAGTGCTCCAAAACGGGGGCACAAAGGTAGAAAGAATGTCTTTCTTGTGGAGAGTAACTGTAAGCCTTAGCTCTTGATGTTCCCACTGCCTGGTAATATCTATTCTATGCTTAGTATTTTAATAAAGAACTCATGTTCAAATTACTTAAAAACACATCTTAACAGAAAAATCATTTATTTGTTCCACTTTCCCTGAACTACACCTGTGGAGGGAGAGTTTGGCTTATAGAGTCTTGGTTTCTGGCCAACAGCCTCTGCCCACCTGGGGGCAGTATACTCTCACACAGACTAGCACCTTGCCACAAACAACTGGTTTTCAGAGCCTGGCTTTCAAACACTGGCCTTTAGAGTACTGTTTCCCAACTTAGTGACCCATGAACAGTCTAAAGAATTATAATTGAGGAAAGGATTCCAGGGTCAAATAAGTTTGGGAAACTTTGGGTTATGCAAAACTACACAGGTGTTTAATTCTGCTGGACTTCTTAGAACATTTAATGGTACAAAATCAGCACCACGGCATATTTATTCTATGGCTGGCACTGTGCTAAGTGCTTTTGACCTTCATTGACCTACTGACTCTTCACAATAACCCTACAAGGCACTAATATTATTCTCCATTTTACACATGAGGAAAAAGAGGAACAGGGCTTGTAAGAGGTGGATGAATTTCAGACTCAAACCATACAGTTACAGACCTTGCATGTTGAACCATTACACTGTAATGCTTTTCAATGGGACGTTCCATGAGGGGGTGTTTAACATGCAGTGTTTCTCAAAAGATTTGGCTTTGGAACTCTTTTAGTCCTTCTGCTCAACATAGAGGACTAGTGTGTAATGAACTGCATGTTGAGCAAGGCTTCCATAAAGTGATGACTTATGTCTTCATCTCTAAAACTTAACTGACAATGTAGGTCCTCAGGCCTATTTTATAATTGAGCATTTAGTAGTTGAATTTTTTTTGTTGTTATTTGTTGTTGTTGTTGTTATTGTTGTTGTTGTTGTTGCAGTTTGGCTGGGGCTAGGCTCAAACCCACCACCCTCAGTATATGGGGCCGGCACCCTACTCAGTGAGCCACAGGTACCACCCTAGTAGTTGAATTTTGATGCAGGGGGAAGTTTCCTGTCAGGCTATTCTCTGTTCTCAAAGCAGGTGCTAATGAACCAAGACTATTTGGTGTATTTAGAGTATGTCAAATATCAGTCAGCAATTGAGAGTTCTCTGTAAGAAAAAATGTATACCACATAGTATATGGTAGAGAGGTAAGGATAGAAACCCCCAGGTCTCAACAACATTGCTAAACATAATGTGGAATTTGGGGGAGAAATGGAAGAAATGTTCACCTCTTCATGGAAACTCAGAGATAAAACTGAGATCCTAAATAATGTTGGCATATTAGAGCTCAAAAGAGAATGGTACTTTTGACCAACACAAGCCCTTTTGGGAACAAAGTTGAAACAGCTAAGCAATGTTATGTCAGGAGGCTGATGCCAGGGAATACTGGTGGTTACTTCAAGCAGTATTTTCTGAACTTCAGTCCTTTACATACCAACTTTATGGTGTTTTTTTTTTCTACCAGGATATTATTACTATTTACCCAGTATTTTCCTTAAATTATCTTATATCTTTACCTAAATTAATTTTTTTAAAAGGCTTAATATCTTCACAGTGTTGAAGGAATAATTATATTTTTAAAATATAAATTTTTAAAAGATTTAAAGTTGTCTATATTCCATCTGTACCAATATGCGTGCCTTTCTTCGAAAATCATTTTCTTTTTTAATTCTTTATTAAATCATAACTGTGTACATTAATGCATTTATGGGGTACAATGTGCTGATTTGATATACAATGTGGAAAGCTTACATCCAACTGATTATCATAACTGTCTCCTTGCTTACTTATTTGTTGTGGCAAAAATATTCATACTCTATTCTTAATAGTATAGAAATGTATTATTGCATTATGCACATTTGGGGGGAATACAACCTAATGAAAGTCATTTTCTAAAGAACAAGAATTTGCCAATGTTGTGGAAAAAAGAAAAAGAATTGAGATTGAGTTAAAGATGAAAATAAAGTTGAAGGCTAGGACTAATGGTGCAACATGAAATATAGCTGCGTCTAATTTGAAATATAATTTAAAATTATTTTCATAGGTGGTTCTAAAAATGTCTGTTCTTCCTTTGCTTCTGTTTTAATACAATGAACAGATGGTTAGTTTCATAAACATATTATCATTTTCTTAGTTCTGTCTGCCACCTTCAACAAAAATATCAAATAAACTTGATGTAAATTGTCAAACCAAAAGGATGTTTATTACATGAAATATTTTATTTATGACTATGTCACAGCTTTGCGTTAATGTGAGCTTAGGAAACTTTTTGCAAATAAATTTTACATTTTAAAAAATTCACCTCTTGCTTCTAGCAAGTAAAAGACATGTTCATATACTTTCATCAATCCATTGATTACCTGTGGCACCAAACATGCTTCCATATTGGTATTTGAGATCAAAATTAAAACATAGATAATTAAAGCTGTTTTTCAACAAAAAATAAATTAGCAGATTTTTTCTAAGAGGAAGAGACATTCCTTATAGTAATACTATCCGTAGAACTTTCTCTGATGATGGAAATATTCTATATCTGCTCTGTTCGATGAAATAGCTTCTGGCTACATGTGGCTATTGATCACTTGACATGTGGCCAGTGTACCCAAGGAACTAAATTTTAATTTTACTGAATTTTAATTAATCTAAATTATTTAAATGACCATAGGTGGCCAGTGGCCTACACAGTGGAAAGCAGAGCTGTGCAGAGGATAGTAAACATTCTGCCAGGATTCTGTCTTCTAAAGAGAGTTTGGAGAAAACTCTTTTCATTCACATTTGATTCCCTTTCTCTTTTTTGCAGATGTAGTCACATTTTTTCATGTTTGCATTTTAATAAAATGACCTGAACATTCTATTTAGCAATTAGTTTGATAAAACTACTCAATTACAATATGGTAAAATAAAAAGAAAATAACTAAATAGCTATTAGATGACCTTTGTTTATGGATGCAGTGCTATCAGAGGTAAATGTATTGATTTACACAAACAGGTAAATGTTCTTATTTAATGTAAACATAACTCTTATACTGAGAGTTCTTTATTTTTTCTGAGAAATTTTAGAAGTTACATTTTGGAAAATTCTCTGTTTAAGGGAGCTGGACTTATTTACAAAATTAAATTGCTTTTATTTGTAAAGAGTATTTTCTAATATGAGAAAACTGTATCCTCTAACAAAAAAATGTCATTATTGCTTGTAAGAGATTATCAGCCAATGTTGCATGGCAATTTTTAGCTTGGTTGGTAGACAAGGATAAAATGAAGTCAGAACTAAGCCAGAAGCTAATTGTACTGAACTAGAGCAGGACCGTCTGTTTTGAAGGAGTTTTTTGCAAATCAACCCATCGGTAGAGTATAGCACAGTCCATGCTCATAGCGGGAGCAATGATATCACAGAAAACCACATCATCATGGCGTAAACAAAAATTTACCTGAATAGCCTTGAAGGTTTTCATTATTTTCTTAGTCTGGATCCCAGATAGATAGAACAAATGCCAATTTTATTTCATCATGGAGGATATGGTTGATATTAACATAACTCAATAGATTTGATGGGTCTGCAAGAAAAAGAGCACCTAGAACACTACGCAAAATGGCAATTCCAAACCTTTCTGGACGTCATGTGGCATCTCCAAGCTGCCAGCTTGCAAGCCCTGAGCGATGTGTTAATTGATAAGAAAGTCATGTCCAAGGGGATCAACTGAATTGGATAAGTTCCTGTAGCTTCCTAGAGGCATGTCCTAGGCTAGAATTTTTTTATCTCTTGACTTTCTTGAAGGCTTTTTGGCCTCAATGTGGTGCAAAGGCTTTGTATCATCTGCATCTGATTCATCAGGATGCTTGTTAAAATGCAGATTTCTAGGCCGTAACACAGTCCTACTAGATTAGAATCTCTGGGTGTCAAACCCAGCAATCTGCATTTCATTTCACTTCTTTCCAGTATCATATTTAGCTGTTTATCGAGTCAGCTCTGATCGATCAATTCAGCTAGCCAATTTGTCTTTAGTGAATTACCAAACTGGGTTCAGTTGGCCTGTCGGCACAATGTGGATACAGTTAAGTCCAAAAGTAGTTTCCCTTCTAAAAAAAAAAAAAGACCCTAAAATGGAAAAACAACAATTCTTAAATTCTTTCTGCTAATGGATCAAACTTCTCAAAGCTTTCTTCGAAGAAGAACCCTGGAGACAGGGTATTGGAGGGAGAACTGGGGACAGAGAGATGGTATAAACACTGCAGCCACTCAAACCTTTGTGCTCTCCACTGCCTTCACTTCTCTTTTCTTAGTACATTAGTTCAAATGGTGAATGTATGGCTGGATGGAATGTTCCCAATGGGGAAGCGCCAGACACTGTCCTAGGTGCTGAGGAATCTAGGATGAGCATGAGCAACTTAGACTCAGCCCTGGTCTTAAATTTGCTGACTAGCTCAGCAAACTAGGCTTTAATCCCAGCTCTGCCACTCACAAGATGTGTGACCTTACATAAACCACTTAGTCTCTATGGCAGCGGTTCTCTATGACAGCGGTTGTGACCCACGGGAACTGTATTAAAGGGCCATGGTGTTAGGAAGGTTGAGAACCACTGCTCTACGGGCTCCTATTTTCTTATTTTAATCTCTTATTCAGAACAGTGCCTACAGGAGCACCAATGGCCTTAGAGAGCTGGTGGGGTGACCATCTACAGTGATATTTCATTAGTCCTTGTGCCTCTGTCTTTCTACCAGTTGCTTCTTGTTTATGTAGCTCAAGGCCATGCCAGCCCAGTGAAAATATCCTCTTCTCCTCAAGGACCCACCCAGGGGCCCCAGAGGCCAATTACATCAACCTTTTTGAAATTTACTGTCCCAATTAGCTCTCACGCACTCTGGCTATGTGAGAGGATATCCATTACCTCATGGATGTCAGGGCTCCAGCAAAGCCCCCAGGGAGCTGTGTAGCTCACTGCAGCCTCCTCTAAGGGCTTTCCAAGCAGGGGTGGCAGTCTAATTCCCCCCTGCAGTGTGTCAGGTCCATAAAAAGAAAAAAAAAATACTCCCAGAGTTCAAAGATTCACTTCTAAAATAGCTCCAGGGTGGAGAACCAGAGGGAGGAAGATAGAACCAGTAGGTAGAATGATACCACAGGGGGAAAAAAAGTGTGGTCTGGGTATCTGTGGCTTTTTAATGGACAATATACATTCTTTTGACCCCAAGTCTGGTGAATTCTGATGGGGCCTTTTAATGAAAACTCAGGCTTAAATTGGGCTTCCTGATTACTAAATTAGTTCAGAATACAAGCTTTGGGACTACATATACATAATCACTATCAATTTAACTAAGATCTGTCGAGCACCCATTATGTACTTGGCATCAATATGTGCATTGCAGATATGAGCATGAGCAAAATCATCTTTGCCCTCATAGCACATACATCCCAGTTGGGGAAACAGAAAATAAAAACAAACAAATTAAATAAAATGATCTATAAGACATACTTTCCAGATAATGAAAAGTACTATAGAGAAACGTGAAGAAGAAGATAGAAAAAAAAGAAAGTTCTGCTCTTTAAGAGGTGACATTGGAGAGGAAACTTCATGAGGGCAGCAGGGAGAGCTAGGCAGATATTTCAGGGAAGAACATTCCACACAAAGGAAATAGGCTTCCAAATGTGTACCCAAGGCTGGCTTCTATGAATTTTACACAGTATATAAGTATTTGCTGAATTGGTTCGTAAAATAGAATACAGGTGTTTTTATTGATACTTGAGAAAACTGGGACATGGAGAGGTTAAGTGACATATCCAGGGCTACACAGTAAGTTAAGTGGCAGATTTGGAAAGTGAGTCTATCTCAGTGCTTCTCTTTCTATGCCAAATTGGTGCCAGGAGGAGACACCCCTAAGATTCACTTGATTCTGATTCTCTACTCCCTCAATGGAAAGCTCACTTCCCCACCATGCTAAGCTTCTCTACCAGCTCTGAGTTTTGGAATTTGGTACAAATCCCTAGAGACAGAGCTTGGTGTTAATGCTTGACTCCAATAGAAAGTTAAATGAGGAGAATCTGAGGAACCATGTGACTCAGATACCCAAAGGTTTCTGGGTCTGAAAGCACCTGGACACACTGGTGGAACTTGTCCTCATTGGTTTATGGGCAAGGCCAGCCTTTCCCGGGCACTCAGTGGGGCTACTGACTCCATTTCTGTCTTTGTGGGGAGAGCTTAGTGTGGGAGGGGGTGTGAGTTATACCCACCCTGACTGAGGCAATGTGCAGAATGGAAAGACAGCCATTACCCACGGCTGGCCATCGCCTCCTTAGCAACAATAGCCGTGTACACACTCACACACAAACACTGCACCAAAACAAGCAAAGGTCACTCTCTCTGGGCACTTCCAAGAATGATCTCAATTTTTCATAAAACAATGTTTATAAATTAGATGGAACCCCAGAGCAGTCCGGGAATAGAAATAACCATTTTATGAGGCTTCCTGCCATTCCATTATTATTTGTTTGCTTTGAATGAGCAAAATACAGTGTGCAACCGACCCCTTCCAGAGCCAAGCAAAGACCTCTTTACGAAGCCTCCAGGCAAGTGAGCTTGACTTGGGAAGTATCTTTGGTGCTAGTGGAAATGTCCACTCTGGACCTTTGGACTGGAAGGATCTTAAAAGCAGGGCTGTGTCCTATTCACCTTTCCACCCCTGTACCTAGCACAGCGACCAGCACAACATACACATTTAAGAAATGATTTTGATCACCGAGTGAGTGAATATGTGACTAAACCAATGAATGAATGAATAATTTGACCCCCAGAGGTTGGGCTAAAGAAAATGAACACCCTCGGTAAGAGCTGCAAAGTGCCCTAGTTGCATGTCAGGTTCTGTGCTCTCGAGCTTGATGTGGGATGATGTTGAATCTGGTCCACGTTCTTCTCCCTGCTTCCTACTCTTGCTGGCTTTTCCTCAGTTCCCAGGGCCTCCCTGTGACCTACTGGAGCCCCTGACACAGGCTGTTCCTTAACTCTCACTCCTCTTTCCCTCTTCTCCTATCTCAAGCCCCTGGATGGAACTGGCTATCATGGGAAGAAGAGCATTTGGTAAATTCACTGCCTTAGCTTGAGTTTCCTCAGAAGCAGACCCTGAGCAAGGATCCAAGTGCAGGTGGTTTATTTCAGAAGAAAGTCTGGGAAATGACAGCCAACAAAGAGCCAGAAACTTAAGCTAGTTAACACTGTGGGCAACCTGGCCGTAGTCCTGTATGAAAACTCCAAAAGATGGTGAGGAAAATAGACCACCTACTCAGAGTTCTCCCCACCAGGTGCAAGAAAGCTGGGGTGTTTTTACACCATCCTGTCTGGCATTGGTTGGGGATGTTAATTCTTTGGCTTTTCCAGGCTTCCTTGTACACAGCCAGGCTGGCCTTTCTTAGCTTTGGAGGATGCACTTAAGTCAAAGCAATGCAGATACCTATGGTTAGGAGTTAACTGGGGCACTCTGAAGTAGCAACATGAGAATCTCAAGAAAATCTCCTTGCTGAGGTGAAGGTAAGTCCATTGTCAAAATGAAGTGCAAGTCCATTGTCAAAATGAAGTGAAAATGCAGCCAGTATCCTTTCCACCCAGAACTGAGTAGCCTCTATCAGACTCTCACCTGTAAGCAGCACCTGGATGCCTTTCAGCTGCCAGAGAGATTCCGTGGCTGCTCAGAGGCCCACGTCCCTCAACCGCAGAACCCACTGCAACTCTTAGAAGACATCACCTCTCATTCCTACCCCTTGATTCATCACAAATCTATCAGAGGCAGCTTAGAATTGCCTGGAATTTTACTGATCTTAACACTAGAAGGAAACATAGAAGACATCGCCTCCAAACTGTCATTCCACAGAGAAGTCATTTGCCCCGATATCACACAGTGGTTAGTGGCTGCTTTAATCAGACAGTTGGGCCAATAAAACATAATCACTTTAGGGTTGTCACACAAAAAGGGATTTAGCACTGAGTAATAAGTCCTTACGCATTATTGAAAAGGCTAAAAGGGCAAGGGAGGAGAATTACCATGAGCTTTTAAGCTGTGATTCCAAAAGCTGTAAAACTTTTGAAGCTCTCCAGAACTCAGAAACCTGTTATTTCCATAGCCTAAGGCAGGTAAATTTCAGGATACCATGACAACCCATGTCTGCATGGCATCATATGCTGCTCCTTCCAGAGGATATCATGGCCTTGGTCTCTATTCCACCTTCCACATCTTATACTAAAGCCTTTCGCTGGCAAATGGTAAATATATTTAGGCTGAATCACATTTAGAAAATGCTGGAAGCAAAATAGGCTGAGAAATGTATTTCTCTGGCATACAGATTCAAGGAAGTGCATACCATGGGTAGAAATGAATTCAGATGGACCTAGAAAAGAGAAAACAATATCTAACATTGTGATGAGCCCCAATTTGTAGGGACAGGAGCAAACCTGGATAAGAGAGGGCACTTCTGCTTGGTGACAGACACATGAATCACTCAAAGAATATATGGGAAGGAGGCAGGGAAGAAGGCCAGAGCCAGCCAGAATTCTGCACCTGGCCCCACCCTTAATGACAGTTCCAGAGACTCAGCACAGGCTGTTTCCTCAGGGCACGTAATGGCTACAAGTGGAGCAACTTGTACAACATACAAGCATTCATATGAGCAACACATGAGCATTCAGAAAACCCCATTGGCAAAGCTTTCTGATGTTCATCAGAATCTCCTGCCTGTGCTTCATGGATGTACATTCGTTTGGAGTAATGTCGCTGGTTAATCTCCATAGAGAATAATTTGGTTGGGGTAATGGGTCTCACACTTAATGCATGACTTTGGGCAAGTTATCTCAGTTTCTTCGTCTCTATGAGCAACGTTATCAGGCACATTATCTGCATTCTCAGTTCTAACATTCTAGTATCTAGACTCAAAACATCTTATCTTCATTATAAGGTTGCAACATTGCCCTGAACCGCAAAGTATGGCTCAGTTTCAGGAGAATCTGGGCCTTTCTATCCTAAGGGGAAATGTTCTGACAATTCCCTCCTAATCCTCTCTCCTTTAACCAGACTCACCCTTTGAGGCCCCTAATGTCACTATAGAGTTTGGTTCACAAACAAATATGTAAACTATAGTGCACAGCGTAATTGTGAATTGTCCCTCAAAAGCCATTCCAGAGCCCTGAATCTTGTGTTCAAAATAGTCCTTATGCCAAACTTTGGGGTTGACAATTCCTCTGCTTCTTTGCAGATATCAATATCTTCCCTTGCTTCAAACTCTTCTGGTATGGACATGTTCCTAACCTCTTTCTCATTTACATCAAAACTTGCCAAGTGTTGGGGCAGTGCCTGTGGCCCAAAGGAGTAGGGTGCCAGCCCCATATGCTGGAGGCAGCAGGTTCAAACCCAGCCCTGGCCAAAAACTGCAAAAAAAAAAAAAAAAAAAAAAAACTTGCCAAGTGTCACTCCTTCCTAAGATCTTGCTCTCTCTCTTCTGAGATGGCAGTGGCACTGTTCAGATGCTCAAATCCCTGTTAACTAATGTATCATATCTAACTTACAGAATATTTGAATCAATTTAAAAGTGACATTTGTGGTGGGTTGACTAGAAGTATTATCACTGTAATTACTAAAAGCAATAATACAAGGTCTGTCAATTAAGTTTGTGAACTTGCCACCATGCTCTTTATGTTGGCAGCACTGTACAAACAACTTGGTAAGGTTTTATAACCTTTGTATATCAGTGTCTCACAGCCATGTTTGTGTTGACATATGGTAGTGTCTTGCTGAGTGGTGTTCGTTATTGTGTGCTGTCATGAGACTGTTGGAACTTAAATTAGAGCAATGAACAAACATTACACTTCTTGTTAAACTTGGCAAGAGTGGCAGTGAAATCAGGAAAATTTTAGTCCAAGTTTATGTGACTTCAATGCCATGAAGAAAATGGCAGTGTACAAATGGGTTAAATGTTTTTCTGAGGGTAGAGAAAACAGCACTGATGAAGAGAGATTAGGGTGAACAGTAATGAGCAGAACTGATTTTTAAAAAGTTGCAAAAATTCATTGAATTGTGCATCAAAATTGTCACCTGACTGTGAGAAACATAGCAGATCAAGTAAACATTCTTGGAGGAACAGGAAAATCTTAACTGAAAATCTTGGCATGAGAAAGATACAAAAATGGTCCCAAAGGAGCTCATCAATGAACAAAAGCAAAGATCTCACACTGTCTTTGAGGGAGGTTTTAGCCAGTAAACAAATAATTGTATTGGACCACCATCCCTACTCACCTGATCTGGCCACAAATGACTTTTTTCTTTACTTGAAGATAAAGGAAATAGTAAAAGGAAGACATTTTGATGACATTCAGGACATCAAGAGTAATATGACAACAGCAATGATGGCTATTCTAGAAAAGGAGTTTCAAAATTGCTTTGAAGGGTAGACAAGGTGCCATAGTGTCAGTGCATAGCTTCCCAAGGGCAGTACTTCAAAGGTGACCATGGTGATATTCAGCAATAAGGTATGTAGCAATTTTTCTAGGATGAGTTTGCAAACTTAATTGTCAGGCCTCATAATAATTATTATTATTGATGATAATAGCACCTTACTTTTGCAGAGAGTGTGTGCTCTTCAAATTGTTTTATGATTGATTTTCAGCAGAACAAACTAAGTCTCAGATCAGTTAAGAGATTTACCTAAGACGACCCAACTAATGGAAATAAAGGTCAAATCTCTTGGCTTCCAGTCCATGCTCTTTTGTCTGCATTTCTCACTGCTGGGAATACAAGCGTACAGAAGCTCCAGAGCAGGAATGATGGGGAGGAAGGATGAACTGAGATGAAGGACTGATTTCATGGTACGTCCAATGTGCCATTAGACTTGCCGTCCTTCTCAGAAAATGGTTCACAGAATGATCTGATTTCTGAGTTTCACAAATAAACATTTGTTTTTAAAGAATCAGTCTGGTTTCCTGCCTTGGGGCACACAGGGCCACCATTCTTGCAGTGGGTAGACACTGCACAACCCCTGGGGCTGCCATTCACAAGAGGGACCCTGTAGATTTATGAACTTATTTTTAAACTTTTCAGGAGGAGGACAGTAAAATGAATGCCTTTTTCTAACAAAATCAATGTACTATAATCATTTTCTAAGAGATGGAAGTGAAGTGTTTTGAGGAAGGGGGTTCTTTTTCTTAATTCACTCATAGCTGGATAGATGGGTATTTCTTATAGACACAATTAAGGTCCAAATAGATGGAAGATATGGAAGAGCAATTTTAGCTTTCACTTTTTTATGTATTAATACATTGATTTGTTCATGAATTCATTCATTCATGCATTGTGTGTTCATTTAAAAATTAGACTTTGAGTGATAGTCTGTGCTAACCATTGTGCTAGGTACTTGGATGCAATAGACCAAATTCCTTCTCTCAGGGAGTTCAGTCTAACCAGGCAAGAAGATAAAAATGCCTTCTGGTAGCACAGAGTTTCATGGGAACCCAAGGCAGGGAGCATGACCCAGCCTTGTACAGGAGCTGGTGGACAGAGTGAGAGAATCAGGGAAAGTCCCTTTCTTTCCCAGGAGGTGACATGAGGGTGTTCCAGGCTGAAGGAGCAGCACGTTCAAAATACTGGAATAGCGGCTGTGTCTTCAGCACATGACATGGAATTTCTTATTTAAGCCTCATATCCACCCTATGAGAGAGGCAACATTATCTTTTGCATTTAATAGATGAGTAAACAGAGGCACAGAGAGATGAAGTAACTTGCTTATGGTTACACAACCAGAAAAGAACAAACCTAGCTAGCATTTGATCCCAGAGAATCCAGCAGCAGAGTTCACATATTCCCTTCTGCCTCTTGAGAGAGCGCATGCTTTGGGAGAACCCTGAGCAGTTCAGTTTGACAGATGCCTGGCTTTAGGGTTGCAGGCAGTGAGACAGAGACCCTAGAAGTGGGTGAGTGTGAGCCGAGCCAGCCTGAGTGCCTGTGTTAGTCGGATTCAGAGCTGGTTAGAGGAACAAGAGCCTACCTCTCCTCTAGCTCCAGCTGGTGACTCCACCTTTCCCTCTGGCTGCTTCCTGGACTCCACTGCCCAGTCCCCCAAAGGGCATATACCTAAAAAACCTTGGGGACCCCAGAAAATTACTCATCTTCACCATCTCTTGTCTGTACTGACTCCAGAGACTTGTTCCAAAATTTGCTTTGTCAATTTTTAAACTAAATTTCCATCTACTTGTTTTGTTGCTATGAGGCTCTATTCCCTAAATATTGAGTGATGGCAAGGGTGGCCCAAACCTGAATTTCAGTTATTTGAGGGCTCCAGTTTAGGTCAATTCCAGTTCATTGTGAGTTTACTCTATTGTGTTATTATATTATTCAAGTTCCAGAAAAGCTGGAAGGAATACACTCATTTCAAAAGATCTCTTACTTGTCCTCTTGGAACTTTTGATCTATTTGGTCAGAGGCAAAATTTATCCTTGGGAGACTGTTGTAAAAATTAAATTAAAATTTGGTTGAAAAAATGACTTACTCTGTGCATAATTGTATAAGGCCATTAAAATCACTATGTAAATTCTTGCCACTGTTTATAAGGTTTTACCAGAAAGTATTTTTTTTTTTTGCCTCTATTCTAGGTTAAATACTCTGATGATTACATAATCATCAGATACAAATACCTAAACATTAAAGTATAAGATCTTTGTACACATAGAAGTTACAAAATATGTTTTAGCCCATACTAGGGTATCTTTGTTTAATACATAGCAAAAAGTTCTTAATAAAGTGTCCCTTCTGAAAACCAGTTGAGTGGGGGTATTTTGGTATTGATCATGGAAAGCAAAGATCTGTCACTTTGGTTCACTTTCTGTAGGGATTAGCTCCCTTGTTTGAGAGGTAGCTTGTGTGGTGGAAAGAGCACTCACCTGGGAGCCAGGGGTACACAATACCAGCTTTGGCTCTACCATTTATTACGTCTGGGCAAGTCACTTTACTGTGTAGCCCTTGATGTTTATTTGTTTGTTCATTTGTTTGTTTGAAATGGATTGGACTGTAATCTCTGAGGAGGTTGTTATTCACCCAGTTCTACAGTGAAAAAGACCAAAACATTGATACTGATAGAGATAGGCAAGCCTCCATCAAACTTAAATTTTATTTAGGTCAGGGCTGTACAAATTTGTGCTTTGGAAGACTCAGTCCTAAGCATTTCAGACTTTGTCTTGCAGCACAAAAGCAGCCACAGATAATACATGATTGAATAGGTATGATGGTGTGCCAATCACACTTTATTTACAAACATAGGCAAAAAGTAACAGGCAGGGATTGGCCACTGGTCTCCAGTTTCCCAGCCCCCCATTTAAATGATAGCTGCAATGAAAAAGGTAAGGAGCTGCAGAGAATGCAAAATCATGGCCCATCTCAGGGATCTGATCAGAACTGGGGAGGCCACAGAGACCTGCTCGCAAAGGCCCACCTTGCAAAGGTCACTCTACCTGTTCCACCTCCCAGGGCCCAAAGATCAGGCTCCAGTGTGTCTCCTCCTCAGGGATGAAAGAGTTAAGGAGGCAAGGATAGACATGATTACTTCTTTCTAGGGAAACTATTTAGAATTGGGAATTTGCTCTGCCACACAGCTGGAACTCATTACTACCCAAGTTTTTTAAGTTAAAAAGTTGTATTTAGGCCCCTGCAAAGGTTTTCTTAGGCCAAGAGTGAAAGTTTGCACTCACACTGCAAGCTCTCTGCAACCAAGCAAGCTTCTGCCAGTACTGACTGGGGGCCATGACCCACTCCTCCTGCATCTGACCCTCCTCACCCTCCTGCCACTTTGCCTCTTCCCCACCTTCCTTTTTCTAGTGTCTTTGAAAAAATGTCAGTCCATATATATCTGCATTGGCAAGTGGATGGGGGACAGTCCTCATTGGTAATATGGAAAATTGCACAACTGAGCAGTAGGAAATTCACCTTCCTCTTAGTTAGGATCCCCAAATGCTAACATTTTAGGTGGTTTTAGAATTTCACCCCCAGAGGCTAGGGAACAGACACCAAGGGTAGAGTTCACAGATCATTGAAAGTCAGGTTGACACACATATTGAAAATCAAGTGAAAAAAAAATAGATTCCCTGTCTTTCTTTTAGCTTAATTTAGACATAGGAGGCAGGCAAAAGGGTGGTTTGGGTGGTGAAAATGAGAGTACACTCTTCATTAACTAAAACCCAGGGAGCAATCAATAGCACTTAGTTAACTAGACATCTTTTTTCTTTACTTATTCACCTCCAGGCTAAATAAAAAGTGGGTAAGAGGCTAGCTGATGTCCAGCTTTGATAAATGATGTTAAAGGTCAAGTTCCTAGTGTCCTTGTTTCTAAGAGCTCATCTACAAGCTCAGCCTCAGCGACATTTTGGTGGAATGGTAATAATTTAGGTTCAGATCAACCATCCTTTTGCAAGGCAGCTTCTAAATCACTACAATTCAACTACATTCTCCAGCCTGTGCTTCACCAAAGCAGGGGAAGAGCCACGGGTTTGCTAACAGGATTGTCAGTAAGGCTGACCACAGAGGGTTTCTCTGATAAACCCTTTATTTCATCAGAGAACTACTAAAAGAAGTAACCCTTTTGTGGGAGGTAGACAGGCTGATCTCTCTGCAGGCCCTCCAATTCAGGGTAAAGGACAGTGAGGGCCATCCCTGTGGCTTCTTATCAAGACCACCAAAGATAAAAGGAGCCCTGAGGCAGCCCAGACAGGACATCATCAATATCACCCCTGCATGGAGAATCAGCAGGCAGGCAGGCTGAGTCCTTTGGACTCCTAATATTCAGTTACATTAGGAAAGCTGGGTTGTTTACTCTGAAGAGATGAAATTTGTTTTCCCAGGCCCCTTTCTAAATGCATTCTTGGGCCATTGTTGACAATTGATTACCCTATGTTCCTGATTACCCAGCTGTTACTCTTCTACCCAACCTTCCATGGGATTTGGGATTCTTTTTTGCCCTGTTTTGAATTTTGACACTTTTGCACTTTTTTTCACAAATGCTTTGTTTTAGAGATCAATAAAAGGTTTCTGAAGAGTTGGAGTGCTGCTGCACTGCCTCAAGCTGCCACTTGGCGTGTGAGACCATGTATACCTCTCCAGGCTTCCCAGTCTTTATGTGTTAAGTTGGTGTGAAGTCTCCTTCTTTCTTCAGCACTGTCTCCCTTGTCAGCTCTCAGCCAAGGTGGGTGTCCTCCCAGAACCCCAAAACCCTTTTCCTAAGCACTGTGCCATAGGCTATCCAGTCAAGTTAGCTATCTTTTCAGAAATTTGGTGGCACATCTGTGTTAGGTTCAGAAGATGGGGAGGCACAGATTTGGGTCTGAACTCTCACTGAATCAGTTCAGCATTCAGTATTTAAATTTGGATTAAACAAACCACAATATTCTGAAGTTAGAAGGGAGATAGTAATAGTAGCCATGATAGTGATAATGAACACTCTCTGAGCCTTCATGGTGTTCCAGGCACCCTGCTAAGGGCTTTCCTAGAATTACACATGGCTGGTCTTACTTTACAGACAAGGTGACTGAGATTTGGTGAGATAAAAGGGACTTCTCAGTGACACATAGTCACCATGAAGCACCACCAGATTGTGACCCAAGATCTGCCCAACTGAAAGCTTGTGCTCTTAATCTCCATGCTGAAGATCGGATTCTAGTCAAAACTTTGATACCCTTTCTCCTCCATGGGTCTTAAACTAAAGCAAGGTGCTGTCCTCATGCATCTGGGAGTATGATGGTGGCCTGGGATGCTGTGTCAGAGGTTGCCTCATTCACTGCTTTGTGTGAAGATGAAGGAGATTTCTAGCTGCAGCAGGCTTTCTGTCAGCAAGGGATGTCCTTACCAGCCTGTTTATAGGTCTCCCAGAGCACCCAGTACACCCAACACCCCTCACCTCTGAAGCAGTCCCCTGAACCGTAAGTGCCAGGCAGGTCATCCCATCCCTGCCTGCTTCCTGCTTTGCCCAATGCACTGCTCTTGCAGTCAAGCCTCACAGCTGAGTCTGTGAACTCTCTCCTGGAAAAGTGTTCTTTGCAAGGGAACCAGGCAGGGCTAAGATTCACCCAGGAAGCATGATAGAGATGATAAGGTCATGAAAGTATTTAAACATCTTGGTAAAAACTGTAAGCTTCTTGCATGAGCCCCGATGACCCCAGCCTCTCTCCTGGTACCCCTAGAACATCCCAGAATCCAGCCACTGAAAGGCTGATGCCTAGTGCAGAGACCAGCTCCAGTCTACTGCCAGCACCAGAACTCACAGGAGAATGCCACCATAGCAGTTGTTATATACAATAGAACCTCCATAGTTGACCACCTAGCTACATTGACCACTTCCTGAAGGTGACCTAGTTTTCATAAACATGTACCACGTGTATGTGTCATTACAGTGGATCTAGTTCCATATGATGAGCATCTCTGTATGTTGACCAATTTGTTATAGTCCTTTGGGTGGCCAACTTACAGAAGTTCAATACCACCACTCCTAATCACAAGCCAACCTCACTGAGGGTGGAAAGAGCAGATGATACTCTTCAGGTTAACTTTTGCAAGGATGTTAGAAGACTATAAATCAGACAAAACTTTTCTTAATACAAGAAGAAAACAGTCCTACTATTTGTTCATTCTTTATATCATCAGATACCCAATACACTCTGAATAGGTACCAAGTACCCAATTGGTGCTAAAAACACAAATGAATGCAAATACAAGGAGGAGAGAGAAAAATAAGTGAACACACCCCATATGGAACAGCATGACAAGCACTCAAGGAACACACAAGTCATCCACTCAACAATAGTTATCAGCCCTAACAATGTGCCAGGTTCTGGTCTGCGTGCCAAGGAAATTGCAGAGAATGAGACACACTTCCTTGGAGAAGAACTTCATGGGGCGAGACAGACAATAAACAAGAAACAAATGTGTCAATGCAATAACTGAGACAAGCCTTGGGTCCTGTGAAGACATTAAAACAGGGGTCATGAATAACTGGGAGAGGGGACTTGAAGTTCAGGCTGCTCAGAGAAGGCTTCTCTGAGGAGGTGGCGTTTGGAAGGAGTCTGGGAGTCTGGCATTAGGAGTCAGCCAAGTGAGGGTCTGGCTGCAGTCAGGGGAGCCCTGAGGGGAAGTGTCATGTCCCTAAACAGTGCCAGGCCCCAAGGGAGGAGCAAAAAGCTCTGCTTGAGGTCAGGGCTGCAAAGACTGTACAGAGAGGTGGCATCTATTTATGGTGTCTTAAAAGTTGAGATTGGAGGCTTAGTGAGGGGCAGCAGGGAGGTATGCGTTGGACAGAGGGGACAGAATGTAAGTTGGCACAGAGCCTGAAAGCATATTGTCACAAGAGGCAACACATGCGGTGGGAGGGGACTCAGTTACTCCTTAAAGGTAGTGATTTTTGGCATAAATTCACACCAGGGGATAAACTGTTGGTATTGGCTTGTCTGAAAGCATTTTTGATAATGAAGAGCCTCTTGAATATTATGTGGTGTTAGTGGAGAGATGGGGAAGGTAAGAAGGAACTAGAGAAGAAAGGGGATTCCAGAGACAATGTAACTAAAGTGATTCTCCTCCAAAGTGATTGAGAATAGCTCCAGTGCAGCCCTTTTCAGGTCCTTGTGGCAGGCCTAGAGCCCAAGGCACACACTTCTGTGTCAAGACTGGCACACTCAGGGACTGGGCAGGGGACTCAATGCTGTGTCCCGAGGCATGGAAGAATATGTGATTGTTTTTTCTGGCAATTCTTGTAGAAATCATCTTCAATTGTCTCCTTCCATGGAAGGGAGAACTTTAGCTCAGAGAAGGGAAGCAACTTGCCTAAGATCACGCAGCTCAGGTTCCCAACCCCACTGCCCTCTCCCCACAAAACTTCATATTACCCAAACTACATGGGCATGGTTTAAAGCAGTTGTTCTTGATCTTTCTCCTGTCAAAGCTCACACAGTGGGTGTCATGTACTTAATAGAATCCTACAACATGCTAATATAAAGCACTATGGGGGCAGCACCCGTGGCTCAAAGGAGTAAGGCACCACCCCATATACTGGAGGTGGCAGGTTCAAACTCAGCGTTGGCCAGAAAAAAAAAAAAAAAAAAAAGCACTGTGGGATGAGATCCATTGTGGAATGAGTACAATTCACAGCTGAAACTCAGAGGCTGTCTTGTCTACACTCTAGAAAATGCATTGCTATGCAAATGAGCCATGGTGACGCTATTAGAACAAACATCAATTTTGAAAATTATTAATGTTCTTTTGTCCCTGCATTATAATTGCAGCGTTCCTAATTTCTCCTCTCTGCAAATTGATATACTGAGCCATGTACATAGTACTGGGAAAAGCAAAAGATTAAAGCATATTATTAGCCCCATTTCACTCTCTTCTTGGTAAGGTTTTACACATCTATAGATAACTTTTATTTACATTTAAGGGCCATTCTATCTAAGCGAATTGAGCTCAGGTCTCTATCTCAAATCTCAAATCTCTATTTCTCTCCACGCTCCAAGCTCTGCAATGGTTTATTGGTAACCTTCAGTACTGATGAAATCCCACCTCTGACAGCAAGGGGTTGTCCTCCAAGAAGCCTGACTCTCACTGAACATTTGACTCTGTGACTCCCCCCACCCAAGAGCTCAGTCACTGGAGCAGACAGCGAGTATCCCTGTGCAGAACTAAGGCATAAATTCGTCCTATAAAGTTGACATTGAGCATCTGGTTTATGACAGAAAGCAGCAGCTGATAATTCACCCCAGTTATCTATCGCGTGTCCTTCCAAACCACCTTGAATCATTATCCAGACTCCTGCCTAGTGTGGGAGAGGCAATGCTACTAGCTGGACCAGCTCTTGCAGGACCAGAATGGCTGCCACCTGCCTCCCAGGGACTTCATAAATAGGGCCTGGGGTCTGCATTGCTTCCCGAGTGCTTTCTGACCTGGGTATGGAGTCCCACCTGTTCTCCAAGGTGTCTCAGAAGTCCCCAGAGAGTAGAATTACTGGTGTGAGTTCCAGCTAGAAATTGGCTTTCTTTTCTGAAAGAACGATTAGTCTTTTAATACTTTCAGAATTTAGAAAAAGGCCGCTTGATAACTTATCTTGCTCGTTCCATCTGCTGATTACTCTACATCTGTTTCTAACCTTGGCATGACGTGCCTTCCTGGGTTTAGTTTGGTCTATTGTTAGTCAACCCACGATGCAGACACAGGCTCCCCACAGATCTGGCAATCCTAGGGGAGGCCCCCATATGTAGCTAGCAACAAATTCTCTCACCCAACAACTTGAATGTACAGAGAAAACACAATTCCTTTAGTTTATCTATAATTAATTCTAATATGCCTCTTGATAGTGAGGGAAAAGTAACTTTCAGTTCTAACTATGTCCATTAAAACTTTAGTCATATTTGATCACTAAGTAATTTCTTCAGAATTAGCACTCAGTGTCTCTGAGTTCTCAGTTTTCTGATTACCTCTGTGAATCTTCTGCAAAGTGGGCATCTGGATATAGAGAGGGGAAGGGGTGGCTCATGAGACCCCCAAGAAGAGTGGGAAGAATCAGGGACTTTGAGAGATGGCATTCTTGGGAATTCCAGATCTCTAGGGTGCCACTTGTCATTTCCTGGAAACTGGACTCATTGCTGTCTTTTAATACTAACTTTTCTTTAACCTGAATAGTATTCTTGCAGATAAATATCTATTCCTCTTTTTTTGTGCATTGGTTTCCTCTTGTTCTCCTGGTTAAAAACCCCACCAAGCTTCTGTTACAGGATCATTTTTCCCACAGTGATGGTTAATTTTATGTCAGCTTGGCTGGGAGATACCCAGAGAGCTGGTAAAACGTTACTTCTGGGTGTGTCTGCGAAGGTCTCTCTGGAAGAGGGAAGAGATTGACATTTTGGTTGGTGGACAGAGTAGAGGGTGGACCCACCCTCCTTGGTGTGGGTGAACATCAATCTGTTGAAGGCCTCAAGAACAGAAAGGTGGGCTCGGCACCTGTGGCTCAATGGGCTAAGGCGCCAGCCACATACACCTGAGCTGGCAGGTTCGAATCCAGCCCGGGCCCACCAAACAACAATGACGGGTGCAACCAAACAATGGCCGGGTGTTGTGGCGGGCACCTGTGGTCCCAGCTACTTGGGAGGCACAGGCAGGAGACTCGCTTGAGCCCAGGAATTGGAGGTTGCTATAAGCTGTGATGCCACAGCACTCTATCCAGGGTGACAGCTTGAGGCTCTGTCTCAAAAAAAAAAAAAAAAAAAAAAAAGAACAGAAAGGTAGAGGAAGGGTGAATGCTTTCTCTTTTCTTGAGCTAGGACATCCATCTTCACCTACCCTTCAGTATTAGAGCTCCTGGTTCTTGAAACCTCAACTCCAGGACTTAAAGCACTGGCCCCTGTGTCCCAAGCCTTCAGACTGAATTACACTGAATTATGCCAACAACTGTCCTGTTTTTTCCAGATTCCAAATAGCATATGTGTAGGATTTCTCAACCCTCATAATCACATGAGCCAATGTCTGAAATAAATTTTCTCGTATATATTGCCTTTTGGTTTTGTTTTTCTGGAGAACACCAATATACTCATCATCCATAGAGAAGACCCTACTACAAGCCTACTGTCTCTCAACTCCACTTTTACCCTACATGGGAACAGAAGGCAGCTTCAGAAAATCTCAACTGAGGGCCACCTTTAGCCTAACCACACTGCACTGACGAGCCTGTGGAGGAGTCTGTGACTTGGCATTTCCCCAGAAGACCCTCTTATTCCTTCAGGACTATCTCTACTTTGCTAACATACCTTCTTTTCTCTAATCCAAAGACAAGAGAAAAGAATGTCACACACACAATCTACGTGCTTTGTTTTCTATCTCTACTTTTTCTTTTCCTGAGATTGATGTCTGAGTATTTGGGAAAAGGGTCATGTCTTTTATTCTGTGTCCTTTTACATCATATTTTACTGCCATGAATTGACCCGCTCCTGCCACATGTAGAGGAGGTATCCTCACCAAACTATCAGAGAAATCTTAGAGCTGCGTCTTCCAGGAATGGCCCATGTGAAAAGAATATCAAAGGGATTAGAAAACCAACCTTCTTTTGAACAAAAACTCTAGTTTCATACCTTCTTTATTGCTTTGAAAGCTTATTTTTTATGAGCATGCCTCATCTTTAACTGAGGACTCTATTGTAGTATCTCTACTCTCCCAACAAATGGATAACCAACCAGGCCAAGTAGAGCAAAGGTCAAGTATGCAGAAAGAAATGGGACTCAAGTAAAGCACATTACATTTTTAAAAAGCATGATCTCTCTTTTGCAATAATAAAGATGATCTTGTATCCACCTTCAATTTTAGCTGTAATAAGTGAGACTGTGTCACACGAGGGGAACACATCACAATAGTCTGTAGTCCAGCTTTGCAAAACCTCACAGGCTTCCAAGTTATCCTACAACATGATGCAAATTTTTTAATAAGTTGTGCCTATTAGTTTTCTAAAATGCATGAGGAGTTGGTGAGTGCCTCAGTCTTTGATGCCTCTGAGTCATTATCTTGAGTCATATTTGCTATATCAAGTGTAACTGAACATTGAAAATTCAGAAGACTGAGCTGAAAGGATGTTTGACCTTGGATACTCAGCATGTCATCCTTCCCACTTACTGCCTTATTTAAGTCACTTGATTTTCTTCTCACTTCAATTGTTATTTCACATGTAGCTCTTGTTACTTCGGTTCTAGTTAATCAAGATGTTGCTGTAATTCAGATATAAACAATCTTCTTGTTACAAAATTTGAAGCAAACCTCCTGTACTTTTCTTATAAAAGCCAATTGGGACCATTATTCAAAATCTGGCCAGCCATAGAGTAAGTCTGCTTTAAAGCTGTTGAAAATCTCAGGACCAGCTCCAGAAAATGTCAGGCAGAAAGCCCCATCATCCTCTCAGAGTCTCAATATTCAGAATGTTCATTTCAGTTCTGTTTAATGTTAGCCTTTGTAACACTGACATGGTCAAAGCCTCTTCAACTGAGTCGATGATTTTAATTTTTCTGTTTTTCTCTGGTTATCATCCCCTGGATTGTGGGGGAGCTTGAGGATCAACTTGGTGCTCCTTATTATGAATTTTGTTTCATATGTCTCTATTAAATAGAGACTTCAAGAGTCTAGGCTTCCAAAGCCGACTTCCTGGAGGCACTTCCACCAAGTCTTTGGGAAATCTGATGGATAGAGTGTAGATATGAGTTCATTAGCTGTCTGAGACTGTGCTGGAATTCTTGCTTCTCGTAAATGTCCCTTGCTACAGGTAAAGAACAGTACTGGGCAAAGCAAGGCCCATGAAAACTAATTTTAAGCCCACAGACTTCCTGCATTCTAAAACTAGATGAGATTTTGGCTGTCTATAAGTAATGGAGGTTTCCATTTAAGAACATCAAACTTAAAAAACAAATCAAACTTGAGATAGATAATTTCTTTCTTGACAGCTCTATATTATAATTTTAGCTACCATGAATGTATACCTGTTCACTCAGGTGAATGCAATATTATATTTTTGTAATGTTCAGAGATACGATGTGTAATCTAATGCAGAGTGTACTTGTATTATCTATTCCTTCTTATAAATATAGGAATTATTCAATAAATAGTTTTGGAATGTCACCTCTATGCTGGCACTGATTTAGGCCAATGCTTCTCAAACTTTTTGGTCTCTGGATCTTGTTACAGTCTTGAAAATTATTGAAGATGCCAAAAAAGCCTTTGTTAATGTGTTTTATTTATTGCTATATTAACCAATGTTTACCATCTTAGAAAAAAACTAAGAAATTTTAAATATTTATTTATTTATTATCAGATAATGGTAAATCTATTATGTGTTAATATTAATACCATTTATAAAACTTAGAAGATAGCTTGATTTTTCAAAACAAAAATAAATGAGAAGAGCAACATTGTTTTGCACTTTTGCAGATTTCTTTAATATCTGGCCTCATTGGCAGCTGAATTCTCAAATTCTGTGTTCATTCTGTTGTTCTGTTGTGATATATGTTCTTGAAATATATAAAGAAAATCTGGCTTCACATAGTTATATAGTTGGAGATGAGAAAATATTTTAATAGTATTTTCAGATAATTGTGAATAATCTTCTGTGATGCTCAAATAAAATTCAATTGGCAGTAAGTTCTTGAAAGTCAGTTGCAATGAGGAATTTGAAACAGTTTTAATAACTTTTTATACTCTGACATTAAAATCCAGTGGTCGGGTCAGGTGTGGTGGCTCACACCTGTAATCCTAGCACTCTGGGAGGCCAAGGCAGGTGGACTGCTTGAGCTTAGGTGTTCAAGACCAGCATGAGCAAAAGCAAGACCCTGTCTCTACTAAAAATAGAAAAACTACTGTGCATTGTGCCTATAGGCCCAGCTACTGGGGAGGCTGAGGCTACTCTGAGGCTCAAGCTTAAGAGTTTGAGGTTGCTGTGAACTATAACTCCATGGCACTCTACCCAGTGGAACGGAGTGAGACTCTGCCTCAAAAAAATCAATTAATTAAATTAAATTAAATCCAATGGCCTATCATAACAGGACTCATAACAGATCCTTTAACCATGCAGAGTCACGTAACCTCATACATTGCTCATTCGGAGGATATTGGTGTACCGCTTCATGAAGGGCATTCTTTAGTGAAGCTGACTTTTTTTCTGCAATAGCATGAAAAAGAAGAATGCAATTTGGTGCCAGTGCTTGATTGGTGCTAAGGAACCAGCAGCTTTGCTCACCGTTGCATGTACACAATCATTGGAAATATAAGTCAGTGAAAAAGGTATTTAATGTTTTAATATTTAGAAAAAGTTTGATCAGACATCTATGAATTCCACTTCAAGAACTTTCATTCATGGCCCTGAGAACACCTGTAAAGTCCCTGTTAGGAGGATCACACTCTCCTGGAGATTAAGCCCTGGAGGAGAACACAGTAGACAAATACACAAATAAATGAGCAAGCTAACATGGAACAGTAAGTGCTACGATGAACATACAACAGGGGAATATCTAAAGAAGAAAGCCTAGAACCAAGGGATTACTTTATATTGGGTGGTCAAAGAAGCATCTCTGAGGCAGCGACATCAGAGTTAAGACCTGAATGACAAAAGCCACTACTTGTAATTATATGGGGGGCATCATTTCAGATGCAGGGAAGAAGTAGTGCAAACCCTTGTGATGAGAATGTGCTCAGCATGTTTACGGAAAGCAAGGGAAGCTAAAGTAATTAAAGCTAGCCGGAGGGGTGCCTGAAGGAGGGAGATAACGGTGCAGCAGCCACCACTTGTACACAGTCTTAGCCCATTGAGGCTACTATCACAAAATACCCTAGACTGGGTTGTTTTTAAATAACAGAATTTGTTTTTCACAGTCCTTCAGGCTGGGAAGTTCAAGATCAAGGCGTTAACTGATTCAGTATCTGGTGAGGGCTCACTCTCTGCTTCACTGATGGCACCTTCTAGCTCTGTCCTCACATGGTGGGAAAGGCAAACAAAGAACTCCTCCGGCCTCTTTTAAAAGGACACTGTTCACATTCATGAGGTTGGCACCCTCATGACCCTACCACCTCCCAAAGGCCCCTCCTAATATCATAACATTGGACATTAGGCTTCAACATATGAATTGAGGGAGGGGGCATCTATATTCGCATCATAGCATAGGACCACTTGGCAGGTGGAAGATTGATGTTTCTAGAGAGAACATGGGATTTTCATTCAAGTTCAGCTTCTGTAATTTGCTAGTAGGATGACTTTATTCAAGTTACTTAGAGTCATTAATTTGGATGTGCATGCAGGATGTTTATTGGGGGGTGGGACATGGAAAAGGGGAGGACTCTGGAGATCCACACTTATTAGGGCATAGAATTAGGAAGAGGCGAATGGTGCACCATGATGAAGTTGCAACAGAAGGTTCTGCTGATCCCCCCAGCAACTATGAAGTACAGAAGGCCCTTTAGAGACATCTTGGATCCAGGCAAGGGGATGAAGTTTTATACAGTTTAACTGGCAAATTAGTAGATCTGGGTTACCAAGAAAGGGCTCCTAAAGTTGGGCAAGGCAACTCCCTTCAGAGAGGACAATTCCTGGAGAGCCAGCTGTGATCCATCAGCAGCCTACCATTTTGTCTGGGGGAAAGGGAGGCCTGGACCTAAGGAAATCTCAGAGGCATACCACAACACCCACTACACTGACCCTCTCTCGGTTTTCATTTCCTTATCTATAAACTGGAGATAAAAATCAGAATGGTTGAGCAATTCAAATGGTATCATGTTTATGAAAGGACTTAATGATGACACAGTCATCATGCAAATGCAATTGTTGAAATTACAGGGAATTTGCATGGTGGCTTTAGTGCTTCTGCCATGAATCCTTTGTGATATTAGAAACTATTTGTATAAATGTGGTGATATTTGTTTTATATGAGAATTTATCTTTAGAATAAAAAGACTGAGCTAACATTATTTTAATGAGCTAGCAGATAAGCTGCTCTGGAATAATCCCCTGAATGTCAAAATACAAGTTGTGTTAACTTTTCCCATATTTTCCCCTTCATATGTGATCATGAAGTACAATTATCTTCTCTGGCTTTTCTCTGCTGGAGACGGTAGTCATGAATTACTGGATCATAATCCCACATATACTTACCAATAAGGAATTTATCCAGTTCCCAGTGGTAATTATTCTTTTGTTTTTCATTCAAATTGATTGTCTTGCTGGTAAGTCTAAAACAGCTAGGCTAGAAATTTCTTGGGGTAGGCCATTCAAGTGAGACTGCTCCACCTGCTCCTGAGGAGCTTGTAGCTCTGGCGCTTCCCTTACCACACAGACTTGCAGGTGCTGAGCGATCCTGTGGAGGACGTCAGGACACCCAGAAACCAGGAAATGGGGATAGCAAGATGGTTGACTAGAAGCAGCCTGCACAACACTGCTCATGTGAAGAGGATTGAAAACAGCAGATAGATCCTAACCCTTGGATCAATCTTCTGAGCATCGGAATCCACAGAGAGGAGGCAGGAGTAAGGTGAAGAAGATAGAAGTGGAAGGACCAGAAGAAATTAGAGAAGGTGCCCCTATGTGGGAAGGGGAAAGAGGAGAAAACGCCAGGCTTATTGCAACCAGAGGTACGGGAGGGCCCTTCCATGGCTGTGGCCCTCCAGACTGGCACAGAGACTGGACTGGAGGCTGTGCAGCTGCGTTAGCCTGGTTTCCAGGGTACTGCTGCTGGCATCACCATGACATCCCAACCTCAGAATGCTGCTTTTGTCCAGGGGTCAGATCTGTGACTGCAGCCCAGGTGGGCAGGGTACAGGGAATCTCAGTGCTGTGTGTACCCCATAGGCAAATGACGTCAACCTCCTTGCTACCACAGCCGTGAGGGTCCTGGCAGAATAGGATTCTAAATGTGTGGCACCCACTTCTGTGGCCTGGCCTTCTAGTAGACTGCACTGCCCACAGGCCCCGGGTGGATCATGTACTCACTTCCTTTGGCACCCACAGCCCACTACTGGGGAAGCTGGACTGCTGGAGAAGCTGAATGGCTGCCACCACACTGTTGGATGAAAAGCCCCAAGTGAGACAAAAGCCAGTGCAGCCATGGACTTTAGATCTGGGTGGTCTGCATGATCCAGACCTTCACTGTCCTGTACCGGCACCCTGGCACTGTGCCCTGCCCTACCCAGGCCTTCTATCCCCCGGCTCTCCTGGCACAAACATATAAGTACCATGATCTTTGGATGTGCTTCATCCTAAGTAGGCGCCCTGCCTCACAAGTCTACTCTGTTGAGGGGTCCCACTACAGCACACATGAATGTGATCTGCCAGCCTATACCCAGAGACTCTTCTCCATCTCCCCCACCAGCCTCCCACACCAGCTTGCTGGCCAGCTCCACTTCATGTGTGCAAGTGGCACAAGGGGCTGGCCATGCCACAGTGGTCAGGTGACAAGCACAGGGGAGCAGGGGAGAGGCAGCAGAGCAGCATATTAAAGACTCACAGTGCATCCACCCCTCTCCTGCCTGGTCAAGTTTCTGCAGTGGTTCCAAGCACAGCATCTAGGGTTCCTATGCCTATCTGCACCAAGCAACAAAGGTCTCAGCCTTGTTCCAAGCACAGCATCCAGGGGACCCATCCCTATCTTTGCCAAGCAACAAAGGTCAGCAGAGGCAATCGGGGTACTGTAGCTGCTATTTTGAGCTGTGATAAATGACCCCAGATAAGAAAGTACCAGCATAAAAACCTCAGCAACATGAAAAGAACAGGCTGTCTCTTTATCCCCAAAGGATCGCAATAGCTCTCTAGTAATGAGTTCTAACCAAAAGAAAATTATTGAAATGACAGATATAGAATTCAAATTCTGGCTAGCAAGTAAAATGAATAGAATCGAGGAGATGGTAAAAACTCATGACAAAGAAACCAAAAAAATAATTCAGGACATCAACAAAAAGTTCACTAATGAGATAAATAACATGTAGAAAGAAATAACAGAACTTGAAGAAATGAAAGAGTCATCTGGGGAATTACAAAATATATCAGAAAGCTTTACCCACAGATGAGACCAAGCAGAGGAAAGAATTTCAGAGCTCAAAGACAAGGATTTCAAAGTAATTTAGTCAGTAAAAAAAAAAAAGTAGGAAAAAACAAAGAAGAATAAACAATCACTGAAAGAAATATAGGGTTGTGCAAAGTAAATTAATATAAGAATTATAGGTATCCTTGAGGAGGAAGAAGAAAAACCAATAGATATGAGAAGTCTATTTGAGAGAATAATAGAGGAAAATTTCCCTGGTATTGTCAGAGGTTTAGATATCCAGATACAAGATGGTCATTGAACACCTAAAAGATTCATAGCATTTAGGACATCACCAAGACATACAGGCAACAGCCTAACCAACGTCAAAGTTGGAGAAAACCCTGCAAGGTGTGAGATGGAAGCAACAAGTTACTTACAAAGGAAAACCCAGGAGACTAATAGCAGAGACCTTTCAAACCAAAAGGGATCAGGGTCCCATTTTTAACATTCTTAAACAGAGTAACTGCCAGCCAAGAATTTTATATCCTGAAAAACTAAGTTTCATAAATAAAGGAGAAATAAAGTCTTTCCCAGATAAAAAAAAAAAAATACCAAGAGAATTTGTCAACACTAGACTTGCCTTGTAGGAAATACTTTAATGAAGATGACAGGGCAGAGAGAGGACCAGAGGAGGTGACAGAGACCAGAGTTGAAGTCTTCACTTTGTCATTGATTGACTGGTCTCTTGACAAGTCACTTCATCTCTTGGACCTAGATTTTCTGCCTGGTCACAGTTGGAGGTTAAACTGAAAAAGGAACTTTCGAGATATGATATTCCAGTTTTTTAAATTTCTGATCATTTTTATATCTTAAATGTTGACCTACTACCCTCCACCCAATTTCTTGTAGGATCAAGAACAAAGTTCTATGGAGCATATTGCAAGGGTACAAGTCAAATCTATCAAGTATAGAACACAAATATCTTAACACTGTGATTAAGTAAATGAGATGAAAGCTATGTTAATGAGTAGGATATAAGTACTCCAATTTGTACAAATAATCAACACATTGATTCCCACAAAGGCATAAATGTATTCATGATCTATGTATATGTGACTTAATAAAAAAAAAAGTATAAAAAAAGATCAAAATTCTTCAACTGCTATTCAAGGTCTTCAATCTCCTGGTCCCATCTTTCTTTTCCAGCCTCACCTTTTAAATGACACTTCTGCCCTGCTTCCTTTTCAGATCCAATGTACATGTAAAGTCAGCCCAAAGTATTTCCTCCCTTCAGAAGCCCTCCCTGACTACTCAGGAATGATCTCTGCCCCTCTGATGTGATGGCCATTAGTGTCTCTTCTCTGCCCACTGACTGTAGAGTATTCTTAGTTTTCTTTCCCCTATAAATGTTTAACTCCACAATATATTCCTATATAAGTGTGGTCTATACTTTTTTTCTTTTTTCTTTTTTTAATCTCCAGACATGGCAAAGAAAAGAGCACAGGGAAGTGGTTAACTAATGTTTTTTGATTGACAGATGATTTGATGATTTCCAGCTGTTTCTTGCCAAGGTGATGGAATAATTCACACATTCTAACTTGGTCCAATGTGACAACAATGAATTCATTTATTAGGTAGGTTTTCTGGGAATCAAGAGTGAAGTTTGGGGCTATGGAAGGCTGACAAGTCACTCAGCTCTTGTGGGACTCTTTATACCTCTTACCATTGACATCATGCTAGTACATCCTTATTATCCTAAATGTTCTGTGCTGTCTCACTGTGTGTGTGTGTGTGTGTGTGTGTGTGTGTGTGTGTGTGTGTGTGTGTGTGTGATCAAGGTTTCATAAACATAATCTCACTAATACCTTACAATAACCCGCTGCAGTGGGAACTATTTTGTAGATTAAGAAATTGAGTCAATGAGATATTCAAAAGCTTGCTCTAGGTCACACATGAAAGAGGTCACACAGCACATGAAAGAGTCCAAATTTGAACTTGGACTTTCTGAATCCAGGGTCAAAGTTCTGACTGGAGTGGTCAGGAAGAATACCCAAAAAGAATGTTTTATAAAGTATATTTCTAATCCAATATGCCATATAAAGTCTACTTAGTATGTTCCCACTTATAGAATTTCTTTTCAGTAGTTAACAGGGCTGACTTTATCTCCTTGGTCCACTCTAGGCAGAGAATGAATTAGAACGTGGAGAGATGTGGCTCTCTCCTTTGGAGAGGCTGAGAGAAATTGTTTGGAAATGCTGACAACTTCAGACTGTAGGAATTAATGTGGAAAGGACTGGGGCTTAGAGGTATAGGACTGAATCTGAAAGCTACTGCTTTTAGGAGATACACTATTAGAGTAGGAGAAGCAATATAAAGGTGTCCTATCGCAAGGGGGTCAGGCCAGAGAAACAGCAATGATCACCAATGTGGCCTTGCACAAGCTACTTAATTATCGCAAGCCTTATTTTCTACTGTGAAGTGGATAGAGCACAGAAGAATGTTTTTGATCTGAGGTTTTAACTGGGGATAAATAAGACAAAAATCCCTGCTCCCAGAGATTGTCTAGAAGAAACAGTAAGTGAAATAAATAATAATCTGTATTATTTGCCACTGTATACACAGGTGCAAATTCTAGGAAGAAAAGTTAAGCAAGGACATGGAGAAGGGGGTGCTGGCAGGTTAGGAGAGGTCAGAGAAGGTCTTTCTGGGGCGATTACATGCAGCAAGGCTATAGAATGTAAAGGAGTAAGCCATGTAATTAGGCAAAGAAAGGGCAAGTTTGAGGGTGCTGAGGCAGAAATGAGCCTGAGGAAGAGCAGGAGCTGAGTAGAGTAAATCAAAGAAAAGGTTAGTAGCAAATGGAGCTAGAATCATAAAGGCATGTAGAGTGGCATGAAGGCTTTGGCTTTTCATTCCCTCTGAGTGAGGTGAGTAGACTTTGAGGGGAGGTCTGAGCAGAGCAGTGACAGGATCTGTCTTAGGTTTGGACAGCATGATTTTGCTGCTATGTTGAGAACAAACTGACCAGATTGCCATAATCCCAGCCACAGATGCCAAGCTCACAATGGTAACTGTGGAGGTATAAATTGTGATATTGTGGATGTGCTTTGAAGATGAAACTGTCAAGATTTGATGCAGACCAGTGTAGATGCAGAAGGAGTCATCAATGATGCCAAGGTTCTGAGACCTCAAATAGAGAGATGGAGCTGGCATTCCCTGAGCTGGAGGAAACAGTCTTGTGTGTGTGTGTGTGTAAGGGGGATCAAGAGTTTGTTATCACTCAGGTAAACTTGGAGATGCCCATTAGATGTCCAAGCAAAAGATGCCAAATAGGCAGTTTGATATATAATCTGGAGTTCGGGGAGAAATCTGGGCTGAAGAACAAATTGAGAATCATTAGTACATTTAAAGCCAGGATCCTGGTTAAGATCATCAAGGAGAGGCAAGTAAAGAGAGAAGAGTCCCAGGACTTGAGCATTAGGGCATGCCAGCATTGCAGGGACTGAGAAGGAGTCTTGAGAGAGGAGGCAGATCAGGAGAGTACAGAGTCCTGGAAAACAGGAGCCATAAGGGAGTGAAATAAGATGAGGACTGAGCATTGACCAGCGTGGAGAGTATTGGGACCTTACCTAGTGTATTTCGGTGGAGGGGAAGGAGAGAAAAGTCTAACTGCAGTGGATTCGACAGAGAAGAAAGACTTAGTGGTAGAGAATATAGCCAAAGCTTTTAAGGAACTTTGCTATACCCTGAATTACAGAAGTGAGGTGGTATTTGTTGGGGGAAATGGGAGGCAAGAAAGGCCTTCCCTTCCTCTCTTCCTTCATCTGTCTTTCCTTCCTGTATGTTGATGGAAATGATCATCTCAGGAGGGGAAAGCTGAAGATGCAGGGTATGGAGATAAAGAAAATGCTGGATCAAGAGGAATGTGAGCCAAAACTCCAGGGGAGAAATTACTTATGACAGGAGCAGGAACAATTCATTCAGTAGCAGAGAAAAATGACAGAGTGTTTGGGCACAGATGCTGGCCAGTGCGGTAGGGGTTGAGGGAACATGTAGATATTCTTTTCCAGTTCCCTCCATTTTTCTCCATAAAATACTAAGCAAAAGGCTTCAGCCAAAAGTGAGGATGGGAGAGTAGATATTAAAGATTTGCAGATAGAGGAAAATGGGCGAGGGGAGTGTATATTGCTGATGGCATTGAGGGTAGACCTGAGATTAATTGTCCTGAGTTTGAAGTGATATGTATCAGGTCCTATTGTTCACCCAACACCAAGAACAAAAACCACAGACTCCCAGGGGCAGACTACGAGTATACTGTTTATTATGTTGCAGGTTGTGCAGGAGATTGGCTGATCTATGCTGGGGTGGGCTGGGCAACTCTGCTTCAAGCCATGAGTCCAGCTTTGGGGATAAGCTGGACTTTGTTCCTCACTGCTGACTATGCTTAGATCTACTCCATGGGAAGTAATTCTGGAGCCCAGGCTGGAGGGGCAGCAGCTAAGCAAGGGAAGCTCTTGTCAAGGAATTTAGAAGTAAAAGAGACCAGGAAGAATAAGGCTCGGCTTAGAGATGGCATATTGTCATTCCTGCCAACATTCTCTTATGCAAAGCGAGTCCTATGGCCAAGCCCTCTGCAATAGTCCAGGGCTATATGCCTATTCCATTGAGTGGTAATGCAAAGTCTCCAGGCACAGACGTAGGTCTGTGATCCTAACACAGGCAGGCCTAACAAGCAGTGACCCAGGCTTCCACAGATCACAACCAGCATGGCTGATTTGCTCCAGGTTCATTCACAGGTGTGGGTACAGTTGAGAAGTAAATTAGAAAAACGTATGTAAAGCACTTAGCATTGCTCCTAAAACTATGGTTCACCCTCTATCCCTACTTACAACATTATTTCTAAACAAGAGGAGGAGAGAAACACACGACTGACAAATAGCTTGCATGTCTTGAGTGCTTACAGCATTCCAGGCATCGTTCTCTGTGTTTTATGACAGTAAATGTTTTTAATTTTTTTTTTTCATTTTTTTTAATGTATTTGTCTTTTTTAATTCGGATCAATATTAGGGTACAGACAATTAGGTTACATCGTTTGCATGCGTTAGGTAAAGTCTAAGTGGTAGTCGCTCCCCTCCCCCAGGAGACGCGCCATATGCCCTGTAGTGCACCCGTTAGGTAAGCGAGTTTGAACCCTCCTCCTCCGTCCTCTCTTCTCCCTCACTGGCCCCTCCCCCAACTTGTGTTTAATTGTGTTTTTCTCTTGTGTGGGAATGGATTTGTTTCTATGACAGTAAATGTTTGCTACTCCTTGCCCCAAACCACATACAAGGTGGAGAGAAATAAATTTAAGTGTCATAAAGAGTCATTGACTGGACTGTTCAGTTAATGAGTTTGAACCTTGCTGTAGCCTCAGGGCTTGAAATGTTTAACCTACACTGTTAAGGTTGTGGTAGAGGCCAGCAATTTTCTCATAATTTAGATTCTACAAAAGGTTCCTTAGTATTAATGCTGGAGGTATAAATTGGGCTTGTTGGTCTCAGTCAAAGGACTGTGTGTTCAGAGAGATACCATGTGTACGGAATCTGCTACCATGCACACACTAAGTGCATAATAGCTGTTAATTCTCATATGCGTTAGAGATGCGATTCCCAGATGGTCAATACTGATTTTATATTCTCCCTCCAAAAGACTCCTCGTTTTGAAATATTTTAATCAGTAAACCACATTCATAAAGCAGTAATTGGTTTCAAACGTGTACCACTGCTCTTCCATTTTTACCATAAAAATGAAGACAATAATGAGAAAAACAATAGGTTACATTTATTGTTCAATAATTTCCACGTAGCAGCCACTGTTCTAAGTGCCTGATGCTAACATCGCATCAATTAATCCTTACAAGAAACCCATAAGTTGGGTGCCACGATCATCTCCACTTTTTGATGAGGAAATCGAGGCACAGAGAGGTTAAGTAGCTCGCTGAACATCACACAGCTAGTTTGTATGGTCAAATACAAGATTTTTATAGGAATAGGAGTTTGGCAATCCTCATTGCTGCCCTTAGATCTCCAGAGGAGGAAACTGAGGCACAGAGAGGTTCTGAGATTTCACCAAGGTCACTCAGCTACTCAGGAGCAGAGTCAAGCCTTGACTCAACCTTTAAGATTTTTTGCACCTGCACCTTTTTTTTTTTTGCAGTTTTTGGCCAGGGCCGGGTTTGAACCCACCTCCGGTATATGGGGCCAGCGCCCTACTCCTTTGAGCCACAGGCGCCACCCTGAAGCCTCTCTTTTCAAAGTAAACCTGAAAAGTTGCTTTTTCACATGAACTTGCTTTTTTTCTGCTTTTTACAGTCATTTTGCCACATGTCTGGTAAACAAGACTTGGACTCACACCAATTAAAACTTCGATTAGTGCAGCAAATAAATGCTAATTTTAGTTCTTTTTGAGGGAAAGCAAGAAAGCGTATAAAGGTCATGTGCGTGCGTATGTGCGTGTTATGTGTGGGTGTGTTTGTAGAGAAAGATTAGAGAAGTCTGAAAAAACTGCTATTTATCTTTGTGTTTTCCTTTAAATAGACATTCCTTTAGGATGGGAGACACGCACTGATCTTCTTACCACGGAACACTTCTGCCAGGCTCAAGGCCTAAGACAAGTACACTACACAGAGCCTTCTGCACCCTTGCACACTGGTGTTCACAGACAGTCTATTCTAAGTCCAAATTGGGAACCCACATCCATTTGACTGCAAAAGCTCTTTCGCTTTTTCCCTGTCCACCCTGCCCCACTTTCTCTCCAGCTTATAGATCTTTAACTATATTTTTCTTCCCCCCTGCCCTTCCATCTTTCCTTCTGAGCCTGTCTCTGGAGTGGTAGAAAAGAAAGAGGCCTTCGAGGGAGCAGTTCCAAGTCCCAGCCCCGCCTCTACCTTCCCCAGTAAGTGCCCCAGCAAGTTGCTTAACTTTTATGAGTTTCAGCTTCCTTACCTGCAAAGTGAGATAATGGCGTGTGCCTTTTTTGGGTAGTTGTAAAGACTAGTGATAACAAGAGGGTCCTCTTCCAGCAATTCAGGGTGGGAAATGGTGCTTGAGCTGTGTCCTGAGAATGGGAAGGACTTTGAAATGGGAGAGGAGGTGGATTGTCTATAGGGGCAGCGTTCTCTGCTTACTCTATCTCCAGTACTTGGTATGGTGCTTGGCACACAGAAGGCACTCATAAATATTTGTCAGATGAATGAATTAATGAAGAGAAAAATCAGGCAATCCAGGTAGAAAGGCCACGTGCAAAGGCTATAGACAAAAGCCACTGGTTATTTATAGATTGTGGCAAGTCAGACAAAGAAAAAAGTACAGATAATGGCAGAATGAAGTCAAGGACACAGATGTTGAAAAAAGAAGAGTGCAGAGGAAGGGACGGCGCCTATGGCTCAAGGAATAGGGTGCCGGCCCCATATACCAAGGGTAGCAGGTTCAAGCCCAGGCCTGGCCAAAACAAAGAGGGCAGAGAAAGATTAAAAACCATCCCAAAAGACCAGAGAAGGCTTTGCAGAGGAATGTAGCATTCCATTTATCCATTTGTCCATTAGTTTATATAGATGTTCAAGAGATGGCAGCAAAAGACAGGCGGAGGAACCCCGAGGAAGCTCAAGATAACCCCAGGCCGGAGATGCAGTTCGAGGAGAGAAGGGGGGGGCGGCTGAGTGAACTACCACTGAGAGACAGGAGTGGGGACACCCGAGCAGCCTGGAGGCAACCATGGCAAATGACCTTCAGTAGAGGGAGGGGACAGGAGCCAGACTCCAGCAGGTTAAACAGTGAATGTGTGCCAAGGAAGTCAAGAGAGTGGATTTAGACAGCTCGTCAGTGAAGTATTTCTGAGCAAGTTCAGAAGTCAAGGGTACCTGAGGAGGGATCATGCCCAAGAGAGAGTTTCTAAAGATGCAAAGCCACGTGTAGGGCACCGCCCTGGGCCAGGTCAGCAGACTTCTGCTGGTCTAGGAGCCGAATGTAAATCAACATCTGTGTGAACATTCTCAGCTCAGTAGGCTTTACTTCTCAGAGTAGGATTTTATCAATGGAGGAAGCAGCACTGACTTACCTTGGGGTATTATCTCCTGATCCCTGTGTGGAGCCACATGCCACACAGCAGTGACGTGGCTCAGGTGGCAGAGAGGGGTGGACTGAGAAAACAGAAGCAAAGTGCCTGACATGGCGAAGGGCTGGGATTCAGCTCTCGAGTAGAAGGCGGAGGCAGGAGCACAGCACAGCCTCCATTTTATGGGGGGTGGGAGAGAATGTGGGTGCAGTGAGAGGCAGACTTTGTAGATGTTGTGATGGGTAGACAAGCAGGTTCTGGCTTCTTCCTGGTAGGAGCATCAGCTGAGAGTTGGGGAGCGGTAGAGAAGGAGGGCCTGAAAATGTGGAGACAGAGGAGACGGTATGCAGTAACAGTTATAGACGTTGGAACTGAACTTCCTAGGGAGTGTGTTAGGTTAATGGTGAGCATTTGAGATTTGGGGGTTTGAATTCAATCCAGCCAATCAGGGCAGCCATTTGATTTTCTCCGCAACACTAAGCTACTCAGGGGCAGCCACAGAGAATGTGCATAGTTAGGGTTAAATGGGGTTGTGGTTTTTCCATGTAAGATGATGGAAGAAAAGGGAAGGGGGGGATGAGAGAGGGGGGAGGGAAGGGGAGAGAGAGAGAGAGGGATGGAGAGAGAGAGGGATAGAGGGACAGAGAGAGAGAGAGGAAGAGGGGGGCAAGGGACAGAAAGAGGGAGGGATAGAGGAAGAGAGGGGGGAAGAAGGAGAGAGAGGAGAGAGCAAGGGAGGAATGGAGGGAGGAAGAGAGAAAGAAGAAGGGGCCAGAGAGTGAAGGTAGAGAGAGGGAGGGAGGGAGGCAGAGAGAGATAGAAGATGAGGGGGAGAGAGAAAGACAGAGAAGGAGAGAGGGAGGGAGGGTGAGAGAGAGGGGAAAGGGGGTGAAAAGGAGAGAGAGGAAGGGATGGAGGGAGGAAGAGAGAGAAAGAGAAGAAGGGGGCAGAGAGAGAGGGTAGAGAGAGGAGGGAGGGGGAAGAAAGAGAGGCAGGGGGAGAGAAGGAAGAAAAGAGAGAGTTGGGGGAAGGAGGGGAGAGAAAGAGAGAAAGGATTGGGAATTGAGGGGCTTCTCAATGAGACTGAGACATCGTCAGGGCCTAGGTACTAGTAATGGAAGATTAAGAGGGGGTAGTAGAGGGAGTAGAGGGGACAATTCTTGAGACAGATTGGGGGAGTGGAGGTTTTACTAGGGGGTGCAACTATCGGGAGTGGGCGGCTGAGGTGGGGTGAGAGCAGGACTGTCAGTGACAAAGAGTTGAAAGAACAGAGGAGGCTGGGAGCTGAATGAGCCAGCCTCGTCGATGTTGAGGTTATCAAGAACGGTGACAGAAAGGAGGTGGAGAGGAAAACAGTGAGGCAGGGGCTAAAGTCCTCAAAGAACAGGGCCGGTCATCAGGGTGTCAGCAAATGTCAGTGGTATGGAGCATGGATGGTCACATGAGCCTCATGGAAACTGGGCTTTTACAGGATAAAGTAGAAATAGTTTAGAATTAGAACTCCAAGCACAGAGGAGGCCTACTTCATCTTTAGATCTTGAGGTACCTGGGAAAATGGAAAAAGGGAGCTTCCATTTGAGGGGGTTGCAAAGAAATTGCTCTTTTTTTCTTTTTGAAAGGCTTTTGAGTTGCTCTTCAAAGAATGTTATGGCCATAAGGAGGGCAAAGGCCTCGTAGCAATCACTTTGTAAAATAGCATAATTTCTCCCTTTCCGTTGTGTAGACGTCTAAATAGACCCCCACATCCATGTGCTGCAGGCCACACTAGGCGACTGTGGAGAAAGCCTCTCTGGCTGTTGGTTGAGGCCGGATGTGAAACCCCAGAGGACAAACCCCATAAGCCCAATAAAGTACCCTGGGCCAGCTAGTGCTGTCAGGCAGGTTGGTGGCTTTAGAGGTCTCCATCCAAAATGGGGAGGTTCACGTCACTGGGCCTCACCCAGAGGGTGCTGACTCAGCCTCTCTCTCCCCAGGCGTGGAGAGATTGCCTAGCAATCCAATATTATACACCAAGTCAGATTTCAGGTTCTCTGGGGCCCCAGGGTGGCACTGACATCATTGACACAGTACATCCTGGGAAGTCCCAGCCTAATCCCTCTTGGGAACATCGTTACTGGGCCACGGAAGATAACAGCGCATGTAAGACAGTTTCCACTGTAATGAAATTCTCCCTAGTTACATGGACTTGGCCTCACTGCTATTTAGAAGCAGGTGGGAAAAACATTTTAATGAAATTATTATTAAAAAAGTGTTTTAGATTACCTTAAACAAGCACTGGTAGATGACTGGCTCCCTCCCGCGTGGTCCAGCCATCTGGTCTGACCAAGTTGTTCCATGCTTTCAGCTGAACATACCTTGAATGAGGTCTTTGACATGGCAGCTATGTGTTTGGACTTGCCAGGCGAGCTTACCCCACGTTCCCTTTCCGAAGCACTTCATTTAAGGATTTGGTGAGCAATGCAGCCTGCCCCAGGTTATCCCAGACCTAGCAACCCGCAACCATGCAAAAAACACAGAGGCTTCCCCAGGGGCCTTCTGCAACAGCTCCATGGCCAAGTGCATTTTTGGCATCTGGAAACAGCCTTCTTTTGGAAAAGTTTGCTTGCTACCCAGCCTGTAAGAGCTGGAGACAGGGCCAAGGCTGCAGAGAGTCTGCACCTATTGAACAGCAGCTCTCTAGATTCTCTTTCAAAAGGATGAATGTTCAGGAACTAATTAAGGCCACTTGGCACAGCTACTAGCCACACTACCATTGACATATTGATACATTAATAATAATGTAATTAACAATATGGTAACATCAATAAAATATAAGGATAAGTAATATTTGATTAGTAATACATTCATAATAATACAATCCATATTTATTTGAAGAACAAAACTAGCACATCAGTCCATACAGACATAATTGCTTAGTTAGAAATGAACGTAGGTATAACGAGTTAAATAAAATTGAGTATCTAAGAGTGTGGTAGGACAAGCATTGTAAGAGTAGTAGGGAAACCCTGTTCAGGTGGATAGCAGATCATATTTCTGAGTGACACCCAAGGGAGAAAATTAAAAGCAAGGAGAAGAAGCCATCTGAAGAAGGTTTCAGCTCAACATACTGTAGATTTTGCACCGTATTCATTGCAAAGATAAAATGGGCTACCTCAAGCACGAAGGCCTTCTCCAGCCCTGGTGTATCAAAGTGCACGCTAGGGGGACATTGTTGGGGATGAAGAAGAGCAGACGTATTATCAAGTAAACAGGTGAAATAGCTGAATTCCAGACTCTCTTTGGTCTTGTAACTGTGTGGCTGAATTCTGTATGAAGATTCCCTCAGCACAGCAACTCCCAGTCATTTGGCATTAAGGAAATCTGTTGTTTGTTTTTGCTCTATTTGGAAAACTTTGGGAAGGAATCAAGACTGCATTATCAGAGATACCCTGGGTTCCTCCTAGGCTGGAGTTGGTAATGATTGCCTTCAGGCATTAATTTCAGCTAATAGCCATGATACTCTTCTCCAGCTGTGACACATTAGGTACAACTCATCCCCTCATCCATCTCCATTTAGTTTAGCCTGGGAAAGAAGACCATGTTCCTCACTAATAAAAATGGGGTACAGGGAAGGGATAAAACTACCCCTTAAAGGAGAAGGAAAATGTGAGTGTGTTCTCAGGCACCAGTTCCTCACCATTTTGAAGCCCTGGGCAAGTTACGTAATTATCTCTGAGCTTCATTTTCTTCTCATCTCTAAAATGAAAATATCGATACCAAATGCCATGGTTGGTAGGAGGCAATGATTATAAACTACACAGGGTCACAATTACCATGTAACAGGAGCTCATTAATTCCATAGGTGTTCTCATCCACCTCCTTTTCAGCATGATCATTATCTATGTAGCAAATGGAATTTCAGTATTAATGCTTCTAATTCATTCTTCTCCTCATCAATTCATTCAGCAGACATTTGGAAAGTGCCCATGAAACCAGGTGCAGAGCCAGGTAAGCACAATAATATTCTCTGCTCCTGAGACTGCACCCTGCACTTGACTACAGTATTGTTGGTGGGTTGTTAAATTATAATAATATTCTACATTTACCTACATTTTGTGCCTCTCACATCACAAAATAGATTCACATAATATAATCTTAACTTAAATCTCCAAGATTCTGGAACATAGCAAACTATGCTTGTCTTGTCTGTCTTCTTAATTGCTGTATTCTGCTTTCTTAGTCCGGAGTTTGACACATAATGGGAACTCCATACATAGTTGAATGAATGAAAGGAGAAAATGACGAACCAACAAAATCTGCTGAAAAGGTCATTATGGATAGCTTCACTTCATAGGCAGAGAAATAAAGTGTCATTGACATTGGCATTTACCAGTCTTCTTTTAAGCAGAAGAGTAATTTCACAAACTAAACCACTTGTGGGGGAGGTAGCAGCTTACCCTTCTGTTTGTGCAGTAACAACAAAATAAGGACAAAGTAATATAAAATTAATATACAATAATAATGACAGTAAACCTAAAAGTTAACATCCACAGCATGCTTACCATGAGCTAGGCTGTGTTCTAGTAACTTCATGCAATCGTGGTGACAATGACATTGGATCTGTTCTATGAGACAATGTACTCATGACTCACTGTCTCTTCACCTGCTCAGGTTCTCCTTAGAACTGAGAATGCATCTTCCCTTCTTCACATCCTCCTCTAGTGGTAGAAACTGTGAGCTCCTCAAGGGCAAGACCTTAGTCCTTTTCAGATCTGTATTCCTGGTACTATGTTGTGTGTATAGTGAAGGGTTGAATGAGCTTTTAACAAATGAAGGAAAGGGCCATCTCATTGAAGTCCAGAAAAGGAAATACTCAATGAGGCCTAAAGTTGTGAGAAAATTCAAAGAGAAGGACTCTTGGATAAGCCTCAGATGCAGCTGAACTCTGACAGACAGAGCTATGGGGCCAGGGGAGTGGAATGACCATCAGAAGGCTCTCCATCCTGCCTGAAGACTGGCATGGAGTTGAGGTGGAGGAAAGCTGATTACCTCCCAATCTCTTGGGAGATCTTCCAGTCCTTGCCCTACTGACCAGATGCCATTGCCCTTTTTTTGTGTCCTTCTGTGGCTTGGTCAGCTGTGCTGGTGCACTATATAGTTTGATCCCCAGAGCAAAATGGGGCCATCAAAGCCTATGAGACAGGACATCTTTCATCATGTGGGGACCTTAAGGTAGGAACTTAATTTGCAGTTTTTCTCTTTAGCATTGTCCAAAGACTATCCCATGAGCACTTGTGTCAAGGGATAATATAGGGTGAAGGGGGGCAAAAAAAAAAAAAAATCAGTGGGAAAATATATGTGGGAAATGGAGTTTTAATCATTGCTACAAAACTTTCCAGAGCCTTCACTGAGCACTTACTCTGTAACAGGGGCTTGTAGAAGATCTGTCATGGCATGCCAAGGGTTCCTAACTTATGTCCTCCAGGGTCCTTGGAGGAGCTGTGTGAATGGAGTATCATGTGGGACTGGTGCTTTATAGAACATTATATTATATTGGAAGCATCCTCTTAGACCTTTCAGTTAGAGCACTTGGACTTTTATTAACTCATGCGGGTATAGAATATTGCCTTCCCCTTCTCTTCTCCCGTACCTCCACCTGGCTTTGTCACCAAAGCTCTCCAATCCCCGTAGTGTGCCCATTTTTCACACTAGAGGGCAGTGTTGAGCCTATTTAGAATTTCTTGCACTTAAGACTGAGCATAAAGTATGATGAAATTACCCTTCCTTTTTACATAAATCAGGCAGGAGGAAGCACCAGGCAGCTGTTGCTCTTACTGTAAAAACCATTGTGATGGGCAAGATTTTGTTTCGGAAGGTCTTCTAAACCCCAGGCCAGTTCTCCTGAGAAACGTCAACATAGGTCCTATGCCTGAGAGAATTAAGTCCTCCTCTGGGGTCTCTAGGGGTTTGTGAGTGTACAAAGCTGAAAAAAAGAAAAAGATATTTCCCTGTGTTGTTCTTTGTGGAATATTACAGAGGTTGGAATGGAGTTGAAATATCTGACACACTTTGGTCACAGAGACGCTTCTGCATAACTCAGTCTTTCTTTAGCTGACTTCAGTTCTAACCTGCCTACACTCTACTGAAGTCTTTAAGACTCAGCTCAAGCTCCACCCCCTTTAAAAAAAAAACAAAGGGAATCACCGTCTATGAACTCTTACGCTCAGCTCTGGATTATTAAGGTCTTAGAATAACCTCTTTAGGTTTTCGTTATGTCCCCTTTTCTATCAAGTCTACTGTGAGGGCTTCCAGAATAAGGGTTGTATATTACACTTGCTCAGATTCCTCAGCAGGGGTCTAGAAATTGGAAGGGAACAGACATCATTGTTGAATTCTTCCTGGAGCAGGCACTGTGTTAGGTTCTTCCTTGCATTCACTCGGTTAAACTGGATTTGACAAGCTGTAAAGTCTGTAGCCTTTTCACAAAGTTGTAGACATTTGAAACGGACAGGCTATGTTGGGTGACATTGTGTCCTGCTTTGCCTGGGTCAGTCCTGCTTTACCTTTGTTGTCCTGGAATAAGTATGAATAGTGGCTTCTGTCACTCTCTCGAAAAGTGTCTCAACTTGGTCTACAAATTATATGATAACCAGTGTCTGGAGCCAGATGGTTTGATCCTGGATCCTGGCTTTGCCTTACACTAAACTGTGTGACCTTGGGCAAGTTATTGCACTTCTCTGGGCTTCCATTTTCTCATGCAGAGATTGAGATTAATATCTTCCTGAAAGGGTTGTGATGTAGATTTGAATTAATACAGTAAAGTGCTTAGATGAATGGTTAGCACATAGTAACACTCAAAAGCCACAGTTATTTTTCAAATGGACTCTTGCTTATGAGAGCAACCCCAGAATGGTAGAAAGTGACTGCTGAATGCAGTGACTCAGGATGAGAGAGAAGCTGGGGACAGAGTGCCTGTTCTAAGGAGAAAGAAAACAGTGCAGGGAGTGAGCAATGAGTCTACAGCAGTGGTTCTCCAAGTGTCAACACCAGACCCACAGCATCAGCCATCACCTGGGAGTCTGTAAGTAGCACAGATTCTCAGGCCCTGCCTGGGACATCGTGAACCAGAAACGTTGAGGGAAAGGCCCAGCAGTCTGGCTTTTAACCAAGCCCCAGCAGTCTGGCTTTTAAATGGGGTGCATACTAAAGTTTGAGAACCCTTGATCTAGGTAAGGCCTGTCAGCAATCAGGCCCTGTTCAGTGGAGCTGGGGGGTTTTCCTGGAGAGGAGAGGGACCAAGTGAGAAGCCCCAACCAGCAACAGAACCACTTGCTTAACCAGGGAGGTTCGGGGTTGTCATAGGCCAGAACTCTCCTGCAGAAAGCAACCCCTGAGAGCTCTAATCTGAAGGTTGCAAATGTGGATTCAACAGCTTGAATATATCCCACATATGTATTTTGTTTGGCCTGTTAAAGTGAAATTAACCAGAAATCCAAAAATAAGGAAATTTCACATCAAAATCCTGATTTCTGGCTTCCCTTAAAAATTCAGAAGGTTTGGTCCCTGCAGGTGGCACTCCCCACCCAGTCACAACTGCCTGCACCCGGTGAGCAGCTGCCTGCTTAATCAGAGCATATAGCTTCCCACTTCCCCTAGTCCTCATCCTAATTTCCATCAGGCCAGCTTCACTCCTGTCTGTATGTCGCTTTCCTATCCTTGTTCCTACTTACAATGTTAGTGCTGCCTGCTGCTTTAAGATGTAAAAGCATAGGGCTGCAGAGTTTAAGTGATTTTTTAAGGTGAGCAGCCCAGGCTCTCGACATCATCTGTGTGTTACAGGAGGGGGTGGGGATCTCTGATCTCCCAAGTCAGGTCTTCAAGGAGAAAGAATTTGGGAAGCCTGAAGGCTGGCCTTGAGGAGGTTCTTAAACTTGGCCGTGTTTCACAATCATCTGGGTCAAAGATTAAAAACGCATCACCCCCAAATTGCCCCTGCCTTCTTTCATGCTTGTTTTGATTTAGGAGTTGTGGAACCAGGCCCAGAAATCTACATGTACCTTCTTTTCCTCTCCTCCTCAACCCCACTCCCATGATTCTGAAGCAGATGACATGGGAAGCACACTTTTAGAAATGTTGGGCTTTTTGGAAAACATTCCAGAGGGGAATCTATACCTGGACAGAGTGTGGGGAGGGCAGAGAATGAGACCCTCTCCAATGCTGTGTGCAGAGAAGATGCTGAGGCCTGGGTGGAAGGCGGCAGTGGGACGTCGGTGTGTAGAGCCACATTAAGTTGGGATATAACAGCTTGAGAAAGTTTTAACTCATAGGATGTAAACACATCTGAGCCAGATAACCTGGCCTTTTGTAGCAAGGAAAGGAGTGATGGTGGCAGAAAAAAAATTAGGAGTGAAGCCAGGAATGGTGGCTCACACCTGTAATCCTAGCATCCTGGGAGGCTGAGGCAAGTAGATTGCTGGAGCTCAGGATTGGAGAGCAGCCTGAGCAAGAGTAAGACCTTGTCTCGCCTAAAAATAGAAAAAAACTATCTGGGCATTGTGGAGGACCTCTGTGGTCCCAGCTGCTTGGGAGGCTGAGGCAGGAGGATCATTTGAACCCAAGAGTTTGAGGTTGCTGTGAGCTGTGACAACATGGTACTCAACCCAGGGCAGCATAATGAGACTCCTTTTTAAAAAAAATTAATTAATTAATTTTTTTTAAAAAATTGGGAGTGAGATTTGATGGAAAGAGAAGGCAAGGAATTATCAGGGCTGAGGGTGAAACCAAAATGTGAGGTCTGTGCTTCTTGGTGGGGGAGTGGAGTATTACCTGAAAGGCCCCTGTAAGCCCCTGAGACCCGTCCTGAGCCTAAAAACCCAAAATGAAGGGGGTTCCCTGTCCTGGGTCCTCCTTCCCTTCAGCCTCATCTGACGTCTCGTCTTTGTTCCCGACTGTTCTCTGTCTGCTGTTTGCCACCTAGTCACAGAGTGTTTCTTTTCCTTCCTCTTCCCCTTCTCTGTCTCTTTGTATCTTGTGTGTTTTTCTCTGTCTCTCTGAGTCCCTTTCTCTCTCCTCTCTTTCTCAACCTCCTCCCAATATCTCACTCGCAAACCGTGCAAATAGTCACAGTATCAAGAAACACTCAGGAGAAAAACATCCATCGCCATGCAAAGTGAATCCAGGAGATGAAACTAAACCCCTGAAAAAAGTTCCGAAAGTAATAAGTCCTTGTCAGATTCCAACCAGCCTGGGCCTCCAAATCAAGAGGCAGAGGCATATTTCTCCTGCTCCAAAGGCATGAGCAGCGTCCCCCAGAGCTCTTCCATTCCCACTGTGCCTTTTCCTCTGACTATTGCTGTCAAATATGCTTTATCATGTCATTTTAGCACCAGGCCTGGCGCATTTCTCTGTATAGTAAAAGCTAATGAACCGTACAGCTTTTGGCAGGATTGGGCAATATACATGCTCCATTTGGATCTGAGTGAGTCCTTGGAGTCTATAGCTGAGCGAGCAGCCTCAGGCTGTCTCCTGCGCTTCATGGATCTGTAAATATCATAGTTGTGGTCACTGCTCAGAATTATTAATATTCCAGAGGCCTGCTTTGACCCTACCCCCTACGGAGCAGGCTTTGGTAACACACAGCTTCAAGCTGGACCCCGTCCAACTGGAATTTATGACTGGAAGTGGCAGAAGGCCGGCATTATAGCAATGTCTCACCTTCAGCTGGCTCCGCAGCTCAGGCCCTGAGGACATCATGGTATTTAGGCAATTCAAAACCCATTAATTGTGCTCTGTACATGTGCTGAGCACTACATTTAGACAAAGACCCAATTCCTGCCCTAAAGAAAGTGATCCCGCAAGAAGAGAGAGATGAGTAAATAAGGTCCCTGTGTGCTAATAGATTTCATGTACAGCCTGTTGGCAGATTTTAGGTTAGAGAGATCTCTGGACCCTTGCTACTGACAGTGTGGTCCTTAGACCAGCAGCAGGACCTTGGAGCTGGTTAGAAATCTCAGACCTCACCTTGGACTGAATTAGATTAAAGTTTGAGATCGGGGCTTCCCAAACTTGGATTGGTTCAAAAATCACAAGGTGGTCCAATGTTTTTTTTAAAAAAAATTAGTATTTGAAGATTTTTTTCAAGTACCTATTCCTGGGCTTTCGTCTTAGAAATCCTGGCACATCAGGTTCATGGCAGGACTGGAGATTTCTTTGTAAGACCTCACAGACATTTCTGATACAGTTGATTTGTGGCCTGGCATCTGGGAACCAGCCTCGGTTGGGTCTCCAACTTGGCTGACCGCTCCCCAGGAGCTTATGAACCTCTCAATGCCCAGCCAGCAATCTGAGAAAGCAGATCAGAGATTGCAGGGGTGGGGCTGGGCTCGCGGATTTTAAATCTCTGCAGGTGATTGAAGGCAGAATGGTACTTCACTACCCCAGCACTGCTGAGAAGGTGAAGGTGTAAAAATCACTGGACACAACTCCCGGGCCCCACCTCTAGAGATTCTGACTCTCTCAGTCCAGAGCCCCAGTTTGAGCAGCAATGTTCTAGGCGATCCCATGGAGCAGCAGAATCCCAATCTTTCCTAATTGAAAAGGAGGCACAGCACGGGATGAAACCTAACTTCCCTAGCCCTAGCTTGGAGACTTGCCACCTGAAAATCTTGTCAAACATGGAAGCGAGGGCTGCGCTGAGACCACCTGCATCCTTCAAGTGAGGCAAATTCAACAAGTTCAGACTCATAGCTCGATGGTCTCAGTCTGTCTGGTCTTTGCTTGGACTCAAGTTTCAATGGCTCGTTCTCTGGGGTAGAAGCCCCTATCCATATAGCTGGCTCCCCACCTCTCAGAAGACAGATATTTTTCTCAACACATTGGGCTCAAGACTTATCGATTTTCTTTTCTTTTCTCAAATACATCCCCTTCCTTCCACTTGAGGGCCTTTGCACAGGCCGTTCCCTTTGCCAGGACTTCTTTCCTCTCTAAGTGCTTCTCCAAGAAAGCCTTTCCTGACCCCTCCCCATATAAAATCAGATTGCCCCCTTATAGGTTTCTTAGCACCTTGCCAGCATCAGACTTGTGACAGTTTTAAATTATGTCTTATGTAATGTTTAGAGAATTTTTCTTTCTTTCTTTTTTTTTTAGTGGTTATCTGCCTTTTTATTAATTATAGGCTTTTTTTGCTATTTATTGAATTGATGACCTGAGGTATTTTCTGTTGACTTTCTCCTTAGCAAAGTATCTCTAGAATGGAAGAAAAAGTATCCAATGTATACACCCCTAACATGAAGCAAATTTATATCTTTCAAGTGAAGGCTACAACCCAATTATTGCACAAGAAGA
>CAUYRH010103830.1:0-16958 GCA_963574655.1 Perodicticus potto
TTAGCCAAAAGCAGGCCCATAGTTCCCATTGAAATACTGGTAAGTTTGTTGATTTAACTTTATTTGTTCTTCATTTTAAATATTGTATTTGTTCCCGTTTTGTTTTTTTACTTCAAAATAAGATATGTGCAGTGTGCATACGAATTTGTTCATAGTTTTTTTTTACAACTGTAGTCCGGACCACCAACGGTCTGAGGGACAGTGAACTGGCCCCCTGTTTAAAAAGTTTGAGGACCCCTGGCATATACAAAGGCTACTGCCTTGTGGACATTGATTTTATATCCTGAGACATTACTGTATTTTTTGATGATTTCTAGGAGTCTTGTGGTTGAGTCTTTGGGGTTCTCTAAGTATAAGATCATGTCATCAGCAAAGAGGGAGAGTTTGACCTCCTCTGCTCCCATTTGGATGCCCTTTATTTCCTTGTCTTGCCTAATTGTGTTGGCTAGAACTTCCAGCACTCTGTTGAATAGTAATGGTGACAGAGGACAACCTTGTCTGGTTCCAGTTCTAAGAGGAAAAGTTTTCAGTTTTACTCCATTCAGTAAAATATTAGCTGTGGGTTTGTCATAGATAGCTTCGATCAGTTTAAGAAATGTGCTACCTATGCCTATACTCTTCAGTGTGCTAATTAGAAAAGGATGCTGGATTTTATCAAACGCTTTTTCTTCATTGATAAAATTGAGAGGATCATATTGGCTTTGTTTTTGCTATGGTTAATACAATGAATAATGTTTATAGACTTGCTTGTGTTAAACTAGCCTTGCATCACTGGGATGAAACCTACTTGATCATGATGTATGAATTTTTTGGTGATAAGCTATAATCTAATGGCTAGGATTTTGTTGAGAATTTTTGCATCAATATTCATGAGTGAAATTGGTCTGAAATTCTCCTTTTTAGTTGGGTCTTTTCCTGGTTTTGGTATCAGAGTGATGTTTGCTTCGTAGAACATGTTGGGGAAGATTCCTTCCTCGTCAATTTTTTGGAATAATTTCTGCAGTACGAGAATAAGCTCTTCTTTGAAGGTTTGGTAGAATTCTGGTTTGAAGCCATCCGGACCAGGGCATTCTTTTTTGTTGGAAGATTTTTTATTTTCTTTGATCTCAGTGCTTGAAATTGGTCTGTTCTGGAGCTCTATTTCTTCCTGGCTAAGTCTAGGGAGAGGGTGTGATTCCAAATATTGATCCATTTCCTTTACATTGTCAAATTTCTGGGCATAGGGTTTCTTGAAGTATTCAAAGATGATCTCTTGTGTCGCTGTGGCATCAGTTGTTATTTCCCTTTTATCATTTCTGATTGAAGTTACTAGAGATTTTACTTTTCTATTTTTAGTTAGTCTGGCCAAAGGTTTATCTGTTTTACTTATTTTTTTCAGAAAACCAACTCCTTGTTTCTTAATTTTCTGAATGATTCTTTTGTTTTCAGTTACATTGATCTCTGATTTAATTTTGGATATTTCTTTTCTTCTGCTGGGTTTAGGCTTAGACTGTTCTTTTTCCAATTCCATAAGACGGCTTGGGAGTTTCTTGATGCGCTTTCTGTTTTTTGAATGTAGCCATTTAAAGCAATAAATTTTCCTCTCAGGACTGCTTTTGCTGTATCCCACAGGTTTTGGTAGCTTGTGTCTTCATTGTTGTTATGCTCAAGGAAGTTAATAATTTCCTCTCTTACTTCTTCCTGCACCCAACTGTCATTCAACAGAAGCTTGTTTAATTTTCATGCCTTTGTGTGGGGTTGAACATTGTTGTTGGAGTTGAGTTCAACCTTTAGTGCCTTGTGGTCTGAGAAAATACAAGGTAAAATTTCAACTCTTTCATTCTGTTGAAGTTTGTTTTGTGTCCTAGGATAGGATCAATTTGGGAAAATGTTCCATGGGGCAATGAGAAGAATGTATATTCTTTATCTTTGGGATGCAATGTTCCATATGCGTCTATCAAGCACAGTTGTTCTGGGGTCTCATTTAAGTCCCTTATATCTTTGTTTAATTTCTGTTTAGAGGATCTGTCTAGCTCTTTAAGAGGAGTGTTGACGTCTCCTGTTATTATAGTGTTATAGGATATCATATTGCTCAGACTGAGTAAGGTCTGTTTCAAGAATCTGGGAGCATTTAAGATGGGTGTGTAAATATTTAGAATTTAAACATCTTCTTGTTGTATTTTTCCCTTGACCAATATAAAGTGACCATCTTTGTCTTTTTTGACTTCGGTTGCTTTAAATCCACATGTATCTGAAAATAAGAATGCAACCCCTCTTTTCTTCTGAATTCCATTTGCCTGAAAAATTGTCTTCCAACCTTTAACTCGGAGTTTTAATTTGCCTTTTGAAGCTAGGTGTGTTTCCTGCAGACAGCAAATGGATGGATTATGTTTTTTTAATCCAATCAGCCAATCTATGCCTCTTCAGTGGGAAATTCAAGTCATTTATTGAGATAATTGATAAGTGTGGTAGTGTTCTTTTCATCTTATTTTGTGGAGAGTCCATTGCTTAGTTTTATCTTTTGCATCAGTGTGGAAGTTAGGTTCTGTCCTTTAATTTCTGAGTTCTTCCTTTGCTGTTGATCCTTTGTGATGGTCAGTGTGTAGAACAGGTTGAAGTATTTTCTATAGAGCTGGTCTTGTGTTGTGGCAAATTTTCTCAATGTTTGCATGTCAGTAAATGATTTGATTTCTCTGTCAATTTTAAAGCTTAGCTTAACAGGATATAGAATTCTGGGCTGGAAATTGTTCTGTTTAAGTAAATTAAAGGTAGATGACCATTGTCTTCTTACTTGAAAAGTTTCATTAGAGAAGTCTGCAGTCACCCTGATGGATTTTCCCCTGTAAGTCAACTGGCACTTACTTCTGGCAGCTTGAAGAATCTTTTCTTTTGTCCTAACTTTGGACAGATTCATCACAACGTGTCTTGGAGAAGCTCTGTTAGAGTTGAGGTGACTTGGGGTCCAATATTCCTCTGAAAGGAGTGTGTCAGACTCTTTGGTGATATTTGGGAAATTTTCATTTATAATATTCTCTAGTATGGCTTCCATTCCCCTGAGACATTCTTCTTCCCCTTCTGGGATACCTATAACTCATATGTTTGAACACTTCATCAAGTCCCATAATTCTGTCAGTGAATGTTCTGTCTTCTCTCTCTTCTTTTCTATTGCTTTAACTATATGAATTATTGCAAGAGCTTTGTCCTCTACTTCTGAGATTCTTTCTTCTGCATGATCTAATCTGTTCTTGATACTTTCTATTGCTTCTTTAAGTTCCCTAATTGACTGTTTTAGTTCCTTCAGCTCTGCTATATCCTTTCTATATTCTTCATATCATTCATCTCTTATTTGATTCTGATTTTGGATTTCCTTTTGGTTATTTTTCACTTTATCAGCAGTTTCCTTCATTGTTTCCATCATTTCCTTCATTGTTTTCATCATCTGTATTCTAAATTCCCTTTCTGTCATTTCTAACATTTCTTTATAGGTGGAATCCTCTGCAGTAGCTACCTCACAGTCCCTTGAGGGAGTTGCTCTGGACTAGTTTTTCGTATTGCCAGGATTTTTCTGCTGTTTCTTCCTCATGAGTGTTTTCTCTTACCTGTTTCCTTGCCCTAATTTTCCTTTCACTTCCTCTTGCTCTTTAAGTTACCATCCCTCTGGCCTAGGGTTTTGATGAGTCCTTTTGGTACAAGACCAGAGGATGAAAAGACTGAAAAGCAAGAAGGGAAAAAAAGGAAGGAGAGGGGGTGAGTAAAAGGGAATATTGACAAGAAGAAGAGAGGCACAGAAAGAGAGAGACAGGAGCAATATAGGTGTACAGTAGGGGACTTTGACCCAAACTTAAAAACCCCCAACCTCTGGGGGTGCCAGGTTGGGTGGTTCTTGATCTCAGCAGCTCTTTGCCAGCCTGTTCAGACACAGTACACCACCCCTACCAAGTAGAGATGAAAAACAACAATGCTATAAATCAAACCAAAACAAGCAAACAGAAAACTTTACGGGATAAAATTGTGGGGGGAAACAAATAATGGGGGTAGAAACACTAACAAAAATGAAGTTCTAATTGTTAAAGAAGGCAACAATAGAGAATTAGGTTTAAACTAGAATAATGAATAAAAAAAGAAAGAAAGGAAAGGAAAAATCTAGATGGAAAATGTTGAAATTAAAAAAAAAAGCAGTATATATATCTTGCTGAATATTGTCTGGGCAACAGGTGATCTTCTGCGGTATGAGATGTTAATCACAATGCTGATACAACTGTGCAAGATGGAGACTGGAGGCCTCTGCTGATTTATCAAACCCCGCAGGGTGGAGAGTCTAAATCTCTAATCAGCCTGCTTAAAAGGCACTTTAAACTGTTAACCTTGGCTAAGCAGAAGCTTTCCCAGGAAAGCACTTGTCGCTGGGATCACTCTTGAAATGGCTGTCCACTTACTCAGTATGCCAAAACTGGTCTCACTCTATGCCCCTAAGGGCCAAGGCTATAAGGCATCTCAGTCCCCACCTTTAGGCTGCTCAGTCACTAGACTACTTGCCCAAGGTCTCCCACCTGATCCTCGCTCTGTGACCGTAAGGGTGGAGCTTGCCAGGGCAGTTCTCCCACAGTGGCTCCGCATGGCCCACAGCCGAACACTATTAGCTCCATCAAGCTCAGCAGTGCAGTCCAGGGCCCTTGGCAACACTTAAAGTTCTCCAAACTCTCGCCCAACTTCTCCCAAGGTAGTTCAACTGAGTGCCAAGTCCAAAAAAACACAAAATAGCTCACAGGGAAGGCCTTTCCAGTTTGCAATTTCACTGTTGCCGTACTTACAGCTGCCAGCAGGATTAGACCGAACAAACACACACAACCACTTGCCAGTTCTCCACTGCTTTTGTCCTCCTCATGGGGTCCAGAAGTCTCTCACTGACTCTCTGTGTCCACCAAGGGATGTTTCTGGGCAAATCCCACCAGCCAGAGATACCTGGAGTCTTCTCTCCCCAGTCTCACCATGCCCAGTTGCAAGGAAGCTGTTACTCGGCCACCATCCTGCTTCTCCCCTGTCTTTTCATTCTCTTAGCAGGGTTTTTTCCTCAGGTCAAAAATTTTTATTTTGATGAAGTCTAGTTTATTAATTTTTTTTTAATAGGTCAGGTCTTTTTTATCTCAAATGTTAAGTACTTTTGCCTAATTCTAGATACTAAAGATTTTTTCCTGTATCTTTTTTGAACAGTTTCATAGTCTATACTTATATTCATGATCCATTTTAAGTTAAATTTTGTAGAAGCTCAGAGAATTAAGTTGAAGCTTACATTGTTCTGCCTGTGAGTGTCCAAAGTCTGTCATTCCTTGGGCACTTTTGTTGAGAATCAGTTATGGCCCAGTGGCGGGCACCTGTAATCCCAGCTACTTGGGAAGCTAAGTCAGGAGGATCTCTTGAGCCCAGGAGTTTAAGAGCAGCCTGGGCAACATACTGAGATCCTGTCTCTAAAACATATAAACAAAAGTCATACTGTAAAGATCAATTTAAAAAATAGTTTTTATGTATCTGTGCTATCTATTTCTGGGTTCTTTATTCTGTTTCATTGGTCTGTGTGTCTTTCCTTCCACTAATACCACACGATATTGATTCTTACAGCTATATAATAAGTTTTGAAATTGCATAAAGTGATTTATTCCACTCTATTCTTTTTCAAAAATGTATGAGCTAGTGTAATTCCTTTGCTTTTCTGTATAAATTTTAGAATTGGCTGTGTATCACTGAAAAAAATATTATTGGGATTTTGGTGGAAATTGCTGTAAGCATTTCTATCCATTTGGGAAGTATTTATATCCATAATGTATTGAGTCTTTCAGTTCATAAATACGGTTAAGATCATTGTTAAGATCTTTATTTTATTTCGTCAGTGTTTTAGAATGTGTTTAGTGTTTAGTACGTGTTTTGTTAGCTTTACACTGAAGGTTTTTTGTTTTTTTTAATTTTTGTTTTTACTTAAATAGCATTATATTTTTAATTTTGGTGTTCATGTGTTCATTGATAACATATAGAAATACGTTTGATTGTTTTATGTGTTGATTCTTACCACCTTGCTGAACTCAGAATTCCAGGAGTTATTTTGTAGATTCCTCAAGATTTTCTGCATAAGCAATTATGTTACCTGCAGTAAGACCATTTTCATTTTTTCCTTTCTGATCTGTGTGCCTTCTCTTTCCTCCTCTTGCCCCATTGCACTAGCTAGGACTTCCGGTGCTATGTTGGATAAAAGTGCTGAGAGAACACTTCCTTGCCTTGTTTTACATCTTAAGTGGAAAGTATTTCTTCTTTCACCATTGATTACAACATGGAATTTTTGTAGAAACTCTTTATTAAGTTGAGGAAGTCCTCTATTCTAGTTTTCTGAGGTTTTTTTTAATTATGAGTGGATGTCAAATTTTGCCAGATTTCTGCATTGATTAATGTAATCATCTGATTTTTCTTCTTTAGCCTTTAACCTGATGAAGGTGATTTTCAAATATTGCACAAGATTCACATTCCTGGAATTAACCCCACTTGGTCATATTATATAATTTCTTTTATATATTGCTGAATTCTGTTTATTAACATTTCGTTAAGGATTTTTGTGTCTATATTCCCGAGGTATATTGGTCTGTAGTTTTGTTTGTTTGGGAGTTTTTTTGTACTTTTTCTGGCTTTAGTATCAGAGTAATACTGGCTTTATGAAACGAATTGGGAAGTGTTTTCTCCTCTTCTTTTTCCTAGAAGAGAATGTGTAAAATTAATGCTAATTCTTCTTTTCACATTTGGTACTACTTCTCCAAATCTGGGGTATAAGAAGCTAAAAGAAAACCCAGGAACTTAATCACTGTGTCATTCCTCAGGTCCTGAAGCTTTAGCCAGTCACCTTCCTCCTTTCCATCTTTCAGTGTCATCTTATGTTTATTTTACACAAAATGGCAAGCACTTCAGTCGTACTTCCTGAGAAGAACAGGGAATGTATGTCAGCTCCATCCTCCCAAAATCAGAAATCTTAAATTTTTCTTACTGTTGAGCAGCAGTCCCTGCTTTGAGGAATGGGCAATATAGCATTTTCTCATTTCAGAGAACTGAGCAAACCCGTAGAATTTTGTTTGCTTTATTCTCCTTTTCTACATAATACTGAGACATTTCAGCAACTGTGGTTAGTTTGATAGCAAAGGTAGATGTTCTGTGGCGTTTAATGGAGTTGAATTTGAAGTTGTATTTGTAAATATTTATGTCATTGTCTGGGCACTTCTTTGAGCCCAGGTAGTCTTTGTTCAGTCTCTGTATTTCTCCCTGAGGGGACAGTAAAGTCAGAATCGTTGAGCACCTGCTGGAATGTGAAGACAGTTGGACTGAAGCGGCTCCAGCTGTTTTAGCCAGCAAGCCATTGCTCTTTTTTTTTTTTATTAAGTCATATATATGTCTTGATTTAGCAAGAATATGGGGGGACTTCAACATTGCAAATAAAATGTTGAATTTCTTTCCTGTTCCAGGCAAAAGCTTATTATCCCAGATGGAAGTTGCCCTATTATTCTGAATACTTACTTTTGTCAGAAGATTGTTGCCAAAGGAGATTCAGAAATAACTCGTGAAGTATACTGTCAGGATGCACCCCCTCCAAGAAGAAGCATCTCTTTGGCCCAGATGTTTAGAATTCGGAGTCTAACAAATAAGTCACCTGATAGCCAGGTAAACTCTGATTGACTTGGAGATATTGTTCTTATAATAATATTGGTGACTGGATTTGAAAGAGCTTCTCTGTTAGTGAAGATATTCACCTTTTATCCCCCACCCAATAAGCATCAAATATGTATGGTATAGCATCTTACTATTATTATTGTACCTGAATGTATTAGATTTCAGTTTGGCATTTAATTGTGGTCTTTTTACAGTATTTCATCTGTCCAATTATGTATTTGACATCTTTAATCAAATTTACTAAAAAGTCACTTAACAATGAGATACATTATGAGAAATGTGTCCTTAGGTGATTCTGTTGTGCCAGCATCACAGAGCACTTACATAAACCGAGGTGGCAAAAGCTACTACACCCAGGCTGCATAGTACAGCCCATTGCTTCCAGGCTACAAACCAGTACATCATGTTACTGTACTGATACAGTAGTCAACTATAACATAAAAATAAGTATTTGTATATCTAAACATAGACAAGGTACTGTAAAAATAGGATACAAAAGATAAAAAATGGTACACTTGTATAGGGCATTTAGCATGAATGGAACTTGCAGAACTGAAAGTTGCTCATTAAGTCAGCAGTCAGTGGATGTGAAGACTTAGGACACTACTGTAGACTAGGTTTTTGTTTTTATTTTGAGACAGAGTCTCACTCTGGTACCCTGCATAGGGTGCTGTGGCCTCATAGCTCACAGCTAAACTCTTGGGGCTAAAGTGTTCTTCTTGTCTCAGCCTCCCAAATAGCTAGCACTACAGGTGCTAGCCACAATGCTAGGTAGTTTTTCTATTTTCAGTAGAGACAGGATCTCACTCTGGCTCAGGCTGATCTCGAACTCCTGAGCACAGGCGATCTACCCACCCCAGCTACCCAGAGTGCTAGGGTTACAGATGTGAGCCACTGTCCCGGGCTACTGTTGACTTTGTAAGTACTGGACACTTAAGCTGCACTATATTTATAAAACAGTATTTTTCCTTAATAATAAATTAACCTTAGCTTACTGCAGCTTTTTTACTTGTAAACTTTTTTTTTACTTTTTATAATAACACTTAGCCTAAAATACATTGTATAGCTGTGCAAAAATATTTCTTTATATCCTTATTCTATAAACTCTTTTCTATTTTTGATTTTTTTTTAACTCTTTAGACTTTTTTGTTAAAAAATAAGACACAATGCACACTTTATCCCAGGCTTACACAGAGCCAGAGTCATCAATGTTTACTGTCTCTAGCTTCACAATTTGTCCATCCACCCCCCACCCCCGGAAGATCTTCCAGGGCACTAACAGGCATGGAGCCTCCTAACCTAACAAGGTCTTCGTTTGGATACCTCCTTAATTAAGTACCTGCCAAAGGCTGTTTTATGGTTAACATTTTTTTAAATAAGAATGAGTATAATCTAAAATAAGAATAAGAAGTGTAGTATAATAAATACATGCACTAGTAGCATAGTAGTACATTATCATTATCCAGAACTGTGTACCATCTGTAATTGTCTGCTCTAACTTCCGCATGCCTGGCAGTGCAGTACGTCACCTCAGACACACAAGTGCATCTCTAGGCAACAGGAATTGTGTAGCTCCATTATAATGTTATAGGACCAATGTCGTGTATGCCATCCTTCATTGACTAAAGTGTCCTTAAGTGGTACATGACTGTATGTGAAAGTTCTCATTTTCTCTTTTCTCACCTTGTAATTGCCTAAGAATTCTGTTTAAATCTTCCTTTACTTGTTGAAGATCATGTGTTTCTTTTCCATAACATCTATATCCCTTAGGATAGAAAGAGCTGCATAAGCTTGAGATTACACTAGCTGGAGGTTGTTTTCTGGAATTCTGTTGGCCATGAGCCATGATCATCTGCCAAGATGAATTTAGGGAACTGCCAGAGTTCATTTGCAGGGGACATGACATGTGTCCTGGGCCACCCTGAGTTCTAAGCGTCCTGTGGCATCCAGGGCACTGGCCTCAGTCTCTGGATAATGTGGGGTTGTCACTGAACATTGGGACACAGAGAGACTACAGATCTTCTGAGACTGACAGGTGGGGAGAGTGGGGAATAAGAAAGAAAAGCAGGCTAACTTTCATCCTGTTTTATACTGTTCAATCAAGCAGAATCTTTGACTGTCAGAAAAAAGTGTCTGAAAAGGATTTTTTGAAAAGGAGGGTTCTCTAATCAATTTAATTGTAACATTTAAAATGTGGTTTTAAAGTGCATTACTGCTTTAATATATAATTTTAAACAAGTATAATAATCCCATGAAGTACATTTTTTGTCTCATGACAGTGATAAGAAGCTGCAGTATAGCACAGAGGTTAGGAGTTTGGACTTCGGAATCAGATGCTCTGTTTCAAATCCTGCCTCAGCCACTTCCCGCTGGGGACCTTGGGCAAGATCTATAGTCTCTCTGTGTCCCAATTTTCTTATCTGTAGAATGGGGATAATGCTATTGTCTACCTCCCCAGGTGGCTGTGAGGATAAACACGTTTAATATGTGAAGAACAAAGCCTGGAATATAGAAGTGCTCTAGAAGCATCATCTTACTGTGATACTTAATGTCATTATAAGGAGTTGGAGGAATTCATGAATATGTAAAGTGCTTAGCCTAGAAGATTGTATATATAAGCGCTTAATAAATGATTCATTTTTATTAATCCCTGGTTATTCTTTTATTTTGTTTTTCAGTTTGTCCTTTTGAAATTGTTACCTCAGAAAAGAAATTTTTTTAATTACCACGCAATACTTTCTGCATGTTTTCAAACACCTGCCTAGTCCGACTCCATTGGCAGAAGACACCCAGCTACTGTCCAGGCTGCTCTCACTCACCTTCACCTCCTCAGCATATTAGCTACATAGCCGATAGGCCCATGCCACAGTGCTTTTTTTTTCTTTTTTTTAAGACAGAGTCTCACTATGTCACCCTCCGTAGACAACCATAGCATCACACCTCACAGCAACCTCACACTCTTTAGGCTTAAGAAATTCTCTTGCCTCAGTCTCCCAAGTAGCTAAGACTACAGGTGCCTGCCACAACACCTGGCTATTTTTTGGTTGTAGTTGTCATTGCTGTTTGGCAGGCCCAGGCTGAGTTTGAACCCACCACCTCCAGTGTATGTGGCTAGTGCCCTAGGCGCTGAGCTACAGGTGCTAAACCAGTGCTTTTGTTTTCATTTCTGTCATTCCTTCATTGAGGTGCAGATGCATTGGAGGGTTGCTGACAAATGTCATTTTTCAATGTTGTTGTAAGTGAACAAGTGTAAGCTTGTTGTTGTAAGTGAACTGAAACTGTTTCTTTTGCATGTCTTGGCCAGGTTGTATGTAGTGGTGTGGCCACCACAGGGACAGACCAGACCCATGGGTCCATCCAAGCCAGTGTTCCCCTGAGAGACTCTCTCCTGGATGTGGTGGAAAGCCAGGGAGCCAGGATCCTAGTGGTGGTGCAGAGCATGTACTCCCTCCCCAGCAGGGACAGCACCAGGAGCCAGAAGGGGGACAGCTTGGGGCACACAGACCTACCTGGGCAGGTAGAGCCACTTACCATGCTCAGGAAACTGGAGCTCAGAGTGATTTCTTAGTTGCATTCACCAGAGACAGACATGGGCTTTTTTTGTCTTTTTCTTGCATCAAAATCTTAGACACATGGACACTCATTTATTTACATAAAAAGTCCTACTGAAAATTAAAAGTTTTGCATTTACTTTTACCTTTAATGTTTCATGTTATTGAAAATAATACAAATGTACGTTATTTGAGTAATGGATGCTCGAAAAGCCCTGACTTTGCCACAGTGCAAGCTGTGCACTGTGTAACAAAGTTATACTTCATAAATTTCTACAAATTTTAAGAAAATTTTTTGAAAAGAAAGTTATGCAAATCTGAGAAATATTGGTGTTATTCTAGAAGACCCAAGACATGCTTACTAATACCTAAAAAGCCATTAATTTGTCTACGTCTTGTAAACCAGAGTATGTAATGGCAATTGATGAACCTGTAGCTTTCAGAGAGTGAGGTTTCAGTCTGCATCAGCCTCGTACCTGATAGAATTTCCCTCAACCATGTAAATGTTTACCTGCACAATCTAGGAATCGTAGGAATATGGAAATGTAGTTATTGAGCACTTGAAATTTTAATTAACTTTAAGTCACCCCATGTGGTGAATTATTCCTTGTGATAATGACCAGGCTTTCCAGGCTGTCTTGGTATGGACACACATGCAGCTCTATGGCTTCACACACAGACGGGGCCAAACCCAGAATCCGCAGGTCTGTGCTTAGGTGAGCTGTGAGGGTGGCATCTTCTCTTCTACTCAGATGTGAGATTTTCCTGGTTTTATGTTTTCTCTAGTAGCTACAGACATATCATTAGCTGAGGAGTATATTTATGTCAGAGCCTTGGCATAACCTTTGGAGATTATCTTTATAGTGATGTTAAATTGCCCTCAAAGAAGTAAGATGATTTGCAACAGAATACAAATGAAAAGTATAGATGCTACTTCATCAAGGCAGTCATTTTTTTTGTCCACTCTTACTAAGAAAACACATATTGAAGAAACAATAATTAACAATAGTCCTGTTCCAGGCCATTAAGAATGAACAGCAGGAAGTACTTCTCTGTTAATTATGATCCATCTTCAAGAGGAGGCACTTTATTTGAAAGTCCTATGAATTTCAAAAAGTTCCCTTGAAGTCCTTTTGGAATTGTAAAAGAAATTATTTTTCTTTTGTTTGGAATATGTATATGTGTGAAAGGCATTAAAACATTTTAAGGTCTTTAACATGGCATAATGTTGTAAACCAGTCTTGTACCATGGACTTAAATCTGTATAGATTTAAGTAGAATTATCTAAGACACTTATAGATCAGATACAGGTTTTCGTTATGTGTTTTTGTTTTCTTGGCTTTTTATTTTTCTTTTTTTTTGACAGAGCCTCAAACTGTCACCCTGGATAGAGTGCTGTGGCTTCACAGCTCACAGCAACCTCCAATTCCTAGGCTCCAGCAAGTCTCCTGCCTCCGCCTCCCAAGTAGCTGGGACCACAGGCACCCGCCACAACGCCCGGCCATTTTTTGGTTGCAGCTGTCGTTGTTGTTTGGCGGGCCCAGGCTGGATTCGAACCCGCCAGCTCAGGTGTATGTGGCTAGCACCTTAGCCTTTCTTGGCTTTTTCATGGCACATATCTAATGTTAGGCTTTGGAGAAGGGGATACTCGTTAGCTTAGCAACGAGGATCTAGGTAAAACTTCCCCCAAGACAGGACACAGATCACACACGCCAAGGGGACAAGGAGACAGAGACAGAGAGACAGCAGGTACTGAGTCACTCTGATGAGAAGGTACTGTGAGACTGGTGGTACGGTCACTTCCTATGAATAATCACAAGCAATTCACGTCTTAGAAGCTCTTCCTCCAGGTCCTTTCGGTGGTACTCATTTTACTTGTTGAGCAAAGATAAGAAAATTGGAAGAAAAATTGTGAATGGTGTTGTAAATGCTTTGGATTCATACCTTGGAACACAGGTGGTGACATATCAAATGACAGTATGCTTGTGGTGGACTGAAAGAAGACCAGGCACAAACTTCAAAAATAAGAAAGCAGCAGGTATTCAGCTGTGATGAATATGCCTTCTGGGTGGTGCATTTCCTGTGGTATGTCTGAGATGGCACAAGCCTGAAGAAACAGAACCTCAGAGGGAGTCTGACTTGTGGACAGTCATACGGGAGAACAGAAGGAAAAGTGTCACAGAATATAGGACCCCAAGATGGTATGACTGTAGAGTATTAGTGTCAAAAGAAAAGAGAGAGAAGTGAGTTAGAACCAAGTTGCCTTCAGGTTATAGCTCACCTGGGGTCAAGTTGTCCAGGGCAACAGAAGTCCAAGTGCCTTGCCTAGGGGTTTCAGTTGGAGGCAGCCAAAGCAAACTTCTAAACAGAGGCCATAGCATCTGGTGTGTTGGGTTTGAGAACAGAGCTGCTTTGATATCTTTGGTTGTGAAAAGGTCAGATTGTTAATATTTTCTTATTTGCTGTGATAACAATCTGGCTTTCCAACTTACAAATCAAAGTAATGTAGAAGTAAAATTGTTCTTTAACCACTGATAATTCTTTGATAAATATATATATCGAGGTACCTGCCTTGGAGACACATTTATCAGTATGCTAGGGAGAGCTTTATACACCTACATGTTGCACATACATGAGAGAGAACAATTTGAAGATACAGATGTATAGCCAGAACATTCCTTTCTTTACTGCTTGTACTTGCTACGTTCAGCTTCCTTACTGTAGATAACTTTGTAGGATGCCTGTGGGTTGCCCAAGATGTATACATTTTGGCTCCTCTTGTACAGACCCCTCAGTATAGCAGCCATGGAAGGAAAACAGCACAGAGTGACCTCTTCCCACCAAGAGTAGCTCTCAGTCTGGTCCTCATGTTTTTCAGAATGGCTTTTCTAGAGCTCTGTTCTACCCCAAGGATCTTTGTAACTATCAGTGAATTCAAAGACAACCTTAATCACTGTGTTTTCTATGAAGTCCAGAAATTACTATTTCAGAAGAAACTAAGGCCTGTGGGAAAAGAGACAACTGTGTTGTATAGTTGGAGTAGTTCTCCTCCATGAAGACCAGGCCAGACAGTCCCAATGAGACCCTAAGGGGAATTTCTGTCACAAGTGTCAGTCTCCCAGCACTAGAGCAGACCAGGAAGAGCTTATCTTCTTGATGCAGGACAAGGCAGCCCTACAACCGCCGCCTTGGCCCTGGCGGTGCTGATGCTGTGGCGGATGGAGGAACCAGCTTGCCAGAAGGGCTGGACACCTGTGCGGAAGACACTGGCGCCTTGCTGGCTCCTTCCCGTGCTCTTCTGGCTAGTCCATTTCATGATTGGCGCCTTGCTGTCTCCTCCTCGTGCACATCCGACTGGTCGATATCATGTCAGTTTCCAGGGCCTGGGTCTTCATTAGACAGCTGGCTGTAACTGATGAACACCCACATCCTAAGAAGTTCTGGCAAAACAGCTCCCTGGGACTATATAAACCCCTGAGCAGAGAGCTCATGGGCAGACCTCGGCTGGACCTCAAGAGAGGGAGCAGGAGAGTTTTTTCCCCTCCTGGGTCCTCTTTGCCTGGAGGTTTGGTTTTTCCTCTACTTATAATTCTTCTTTCCTGTAAATAAATCGTGACTTACCACTACTCTTGTGGTCCGTCGATTCCTTCTTCGAATTGCCGAGACCAAGAACCTGAAATTCCGGTATCAGATTTGGCGAGCCAGCCAGGAGGGAAGACATCTGGGGTAAGTCATGGGACCACTTTATTCTATCCTGCTTTTCCTTGTAGCCATCCTACTGGAGATGGACACTTACCTCTAGGTCGCTGGCGAGAGGCTATTGGGGAGAAAACTTTATAATTCTCTTTGGCTTCTGAAAGGAGGCAAGGGGACTGTGAAAGAATGTTGAACCTATTTTCTGTTTATTCCTTTTCCCTGGTCGAGAGCCAAGTAAGGAGGTAGCACTCAAATGCCCTGGGGTCCCCAGCAATGGTTCTGACCCCAGGACTTTGGAGGGCCTTCAAAATCTCATGCTCTCCCGGCTTCTGCTATCTTCCGTTCACTTTCATGGTTCCAAATCTTGTCTATTTATCTCTCTGCAGATCTCTTCTAGTTCTCTTCCTCTCCTCAATAGTATACTATGCTTTGTTTGAATACAGGCAAAAATTGTGTATATAGTTAATTTTGTAAGGATATTCTTAGATGTTTTAAGGGGGCTTTGAATATTGTAGGTGGGTTGAGAGTTGTTTTTGTTGATGTTTTTATGTCCACATAAGAGCTGACCCCGTTAAAGAAAAGTCAGCTCCAAATGAGGGGCAAAATGACTCCCCTCCGCAGTGTAACCAGAGGCCTGTAAAGGGAGGCCTGGGATGGCTCCCCAAGGTGGGAAGGGCCCTGAACCTTGGCCCCCCCACTGAGTCTCTTAACAATAAAGTAGAGCAATGAAAATAACCCTGGGTATTTGATTACTTCTCATATGGGGAAGTTTAAGGTAATTCTAGGTGTCTCTAAGACTTCAGTTAAGTGCAACTAATTGTGATACAAATGTTTCAAAGTGTCTCTCAACTCAACCCTGACTTGTAACTAAATTTAGTTGTTGTTGCCTTGGTAAACTTTGGGAAAGAAAGGGAGGTTGGAAAAGCATAGCATTTAACACCAAGACCTGCTCATGCCAGAGAGCCTACTTTCCTTTTTGTTATGGGGAATTTAGAAAAACTTGTACCAGTTCTATAGAGTTAAATGTGCAAACAGAGCACAGCCATTTTCTCCAGGATGGAGCTTATCCCCACTTTGATTGATACTCTGAGGCTAGTGGGGGAGGGGGAGGGGCAGAAGGCGGGAGCAGAATACATGTATCAGGTGGGACTGGGCTCCCTGTAACCTGATTTCTCGGAGCTGTGCTGCCGGCTCGTTATAAGCACAGGAGAACCAGCGGGCATAAGCGCTACACTGGTAAGAGTGGCTAATTCCAGACAAGCGCAGGGACTGAGGAGGCCACTCTCAGTACCACTCTGGTATTCCCCAGGCATTGGAGAGACGCTTCCTTTTGTTTGGTCGGAATGCTTCTTGGGTTGGTCAGGGGATGCTTTGACAGACTCAGGAATACAGGGTGGGATTGATTAAACTGGACGTTTATTCTTTCTCACAGATGGGTAACATATTCTCTCGTCGAGAGAACACCCCGCTGGGCTGTATTCTGGAGCACTGGGACATGTTTGATCCCCAGGCGCTGAAAAAAGAATGTATGGTTTTCTTCTGCACCCAAGCCTGGCCTCAATATCGACTCTCCACTGGTGAACAATGGCCCCCAGAGGGTACTCTTAATATAACACCATTCTTCAACTTGATGCCTTTTGTAAACAGGAAGAAAAGTGGTCTGAGGTGCCCTACGTGCAAGTGTTCTTTTCCCTCTGGTTATGACCCCCAATTGTGTAAGACCTGCCAGATAGATTCTGCTCTCTTGGCTGTAGTCACCTCTCCAAATGGTCAGGGATTCTCCAGGAAGACACCACCTAGTTCAAACCCTCCATCTACTTCTCCCACACCTTCCTCCATGTGTTCGGAAAACCCCAGGAGAGAGGCTGTCCCAAGAGTTTGTTCTGGTCCTACCGCAACCCCCAGAAGGCAACCATATCCTTCTCTGTGTCCCTTGGTTGAGACTGCAGGGGGTGAAAGGGGAAGCGCACGAGTATACCCTCCATTTTCTCTAAAGCAAATTAAAAGTGATTTAGGAAAATTTTCTGATGACCC